>CM033633.1:2409701-2427201 GCA_019453435.1 Rhinogobius similis
TGGTTTAGTCCTGGTTTAGTCCTGGTTTAGTCCTGGTTTAGTCCTGGTTTAGTCCTGGTTTAGTCCTGGTTTAGACCCGGTTTAGTCCTGGTTTAGTCCTGGTTTAGTCCTGGTTTAGTCCTGGTTTAGTCCTGGTTTAGTCCTGGTTTAGTCCTGGTTCAGACCTGGTTTAGTCCTGGTTTAGTCCTGGTTTAGTCCTGGTTTAGACCTGGTTTAGTCCTGGTTTAGTCCTGGTTTAGTCCTGGTTTAGACCTGGTTTAGTCCTGGTTTAGACCCAGGTCAGACCTGTTTGATCCTGAGTCTCATCACAGTTTAATCTGCTGTAACTTTAGACCTGAGTTTGTCCCGATTTAATCAACTTTTAATCCACAAAGTCACTGAAGGTCAAGAACCAGGACTGAACCAGGACTGAACCAGGACTAAACCAGGACTAAACCAGGTCTGAACCAGGTCTGAACCAGGTCTGAACCAGGACTAAACCAGGACTAAACCAGGTCTGAACCAGGACTAAACCAGGACTAAACCAGGACTAAACCAGGTCTAAACCAGGTCTAAACCAGGTCTATTACACGGTTTGCATTTGTCAGTGTTTATTCTGATGTGGCTGAAGGAGTGGCCTCTTTATCATTAAGTTCAGGCTGAGATTTGGTGGATTTGGTGGATTTGGTGGATTTGGTGGATTTCCGATGAGTCACAAATGATAGTTTGGTCTGAATCAGGAAACACTTCATTTCACGGCATCGACTTCAAAACGTGACACAGACCAGGGTTTGTGCCTCTGAGCAAAGCACTTCACATTGTCAGACAAACACTGCCCTTTTCACAGAGTTTGACCTCAGCTCTTTATGTCTCGCTCCCTCTCCCCTCCCTCCCCCACCCTCTCTCTCACCCCTCTCTCTGTCTCTCTCTCTCTCCCCTCCCTCTCTCTCTCTCTCCCCTCTCTCTCTCTCTCCCCCTTCCTCTCTCTCCCCCCTCCCTCTCTCCCCTCCCTCTCTCTCTCTCTCTCCCTCCCCCCCTCTCTATCTCTCTCTCTCCTCTCTCTCTCCCCTCCCTCTCTCTCCCCTCTCTCTCTGTCTCTCTCCTCCTCTCTCTCTCCCCTCCCTCTCTCCCCCTCTCTCCCCTCCCTCTCTCCCCTCCCTCTCTCTCTCCCTCCCCCCCTCTCTATCTCTCTCTCTCTCTCTCTCTCTCCCCCTCTCTCTCTCTCTCTCTCTCTCTCTCTCTCTCTCCTCCTCTCTCTCTCTCCTCCCTCTCTCTCTCTCCCCTCTCTCTCTCTCTCTCTCTCTCTCTCCTCTCTCTCTCCCCTCCCTCTCTCTCCCCCTCCATCTCCCCTCTCCTCTCTCTCTCCTCTCTCTGCCCCCCTCCCTCTCTCTCCCCTCTCTGTCTCTCTCTCTCCTCCTCTCTCTCTCCTCCCTCTCTCTCTCTCCCTCCCTCTCCCCCTCTCCCCTCTCTCTCCTCTCCCTCTCTCTCTCTCTCTCCCCCTCCCTCTCTCCCTCTCTCTCTCCTCCCTCCCCCCTCCCTCTCTCCTCTCCCTCTCCCCCCTCTCTCTCTCTTTCTGATAATGACAGAGTTCATTTCTCAAACAGATGTACAATCTCTTTATCTCTTCATCCGCTGCAGGCTCTGTTTGTTTTCCTCCTCCTTTACTTCCCTTTCTCTCACCCTTTCCCTCCCATTTTTCTCCTGTTTTATCTTTTCTCTCCTCATTTCTCTCCCTCTTTCTCTCTCTTCATCCACTCTCCTCCTTTTCACTCTCTGTCTCTTTCCTTCTCTCTCTTTTCTCTGTCCTGTTCTCTCAACTTTTTCTCAGCATTTTTTTCTCTCTCCCATTCCCTCACTTTCTCTCCCTTCCTCACTTTCTCTCCCCCTTTCACTCTTTTTCATCTCGTTTCTGTCTCTTAATATCCTTTATCGTTGTCTGTCTCTTCCTTTCTCTTCCCTTTACTCTCTTTCTCTCCTCATTTCTCTCCCTCTTTCTCACTCCTTTCTCTCTTTTTCTCTCTTCCCTTTATTATTTCTCTCCTCATTTCACTTTCCCTCCTTATCTCTCTCTCCCCCCTCTCCCTCACTTTTCCCACCCTCTCTCTCTCTGTGTCTCTCTCTCCCATTCTCCCCCTCCCCTCCCTCCCTCCCTCCCCCCCTCCTCCCCCTCTCCTCCCTCCGTCTCTCTCCTCCCTCCCTCTCTCTCTCCTCCCTCCCTTCTCCCCCCCCCTCTCTCTCCTCCCCTCTCTCTCTCTCCTCCCCCTCTCTTCCCCCCCTCTCCTCCCTCCTGCCCCCTCCCCCCCTCCTCCCCCCTGGGGGGCGGTGCAGGCCTCTCCCTCTCTCCTCCCTCCCTCTCTCTCTCTCCTCCTCCTCCCCCCTTTCCTCCCCCTCTCTCTCTCCTCCCTCCCTTCTCCCCCTCCCTCTCTCCTCCCCCTCTCTCCTCCCCCTCTCTCTCCCTCCCTCTCTCTCTCTCTCTCTCTCCCCTCTCCTCCCTCCCCTCTCTCCCTCTCCCTCTCTCCTCCCTCTTTCCTCTCTCTCCCCCCCTCTCCTCCCCCTCGCTCCCTCTCCCTCTGTCCCTCTTCCTCTCTTCTCCCTCTCCCCCCTCTTTCCTCTCTCCCCTCTCCCTCTCTCCCCTCCTCTCTCCTCCCCCCTCCTCCCCCCCGGGGGGTGGGGCGGGTCTTTACGAGGGGTCTTTCCGTCACAGAATCATGTTTAAATCACAGGCTGCACAAACCGCCCTTTGATTCTCAGGAAAAAGAAGGAAGTGAAGAGTTAGAGACATGTCCAGGCGGAGAGGGAGGGAGGAGAGGGGGGAGAGAGGGGGGAGAGAGAGGGAGAAAAAGAGGGGAGAGAGGGGAGGGAGGGAGAGTGGGGAGAGAGGAAGGAGAGAGGGGAGAGGGAGAGAGGAGTGAAGAGTTAGAGACGTGTCCAGGCAGAGAGGGAGGGGGGAGAGAGAGGGGAGAGAGATAGGGAGAAAAAGAGGGGAGAGAGGGGAGGGAGGGAGAGTGGGGAGAGAGGAAGGAGAGAGGGGAGAGGGAGAGAGGAGTGAAGAGTTAGAGACGTGTCCAGGCAGAGAGGGAGGGGGGAGAGGGGGGGAGAGAGAGGGGAGAGAGAGAGGAGGGGAGGGGGGAGAGAGGGGAGAGGAGAGAGGACAGAGAGAGCAGAGACCAAGAGGACAGAGAGAGGGGAGAGGGAGAGAGGAGTGAAGAGTTAGAGACGTGTCCAGGCAGAGAGGGAGGGGGGAGAGAGAGGGGGAGGGGGGAGAGAGGGGAGAGGAGAGAGGACAGAGAGAGCAGAGACCAAGAGGACAGAGAGAGGGGAGAGAGGAGTGAAGAGTTAGAGACGTGTCCAGGCAGAGAGGGAGGGGGAGAGAGAGGGGGAGAGAGAGGGAGAGAGAGGGAGAGGGGGGAGAGAGGGAGAGGAGAGAGGACAGAGAGAGCAGAGACCAAGAGGACAGAGAGAGGGGAGAGGGAGAGAGGAGTGAAGAGTTAGAGACGTGTCCAGGCAGAGGGGGAGGGAGGGGGGAGAGGGGGGAGGGAGGGGAGGGGGGAGAGAGAGGAGGGGAGGGAGAGTGGGGAGAGAGGAAGGAGAGAGGGGAGAGGGAGAGAGGAGTGAAGAGTTAGAGACGTGTCCAGGCAGAGAGGGAGGGGGGAGAGAGAGGGGGGGAGAGAGAGGGGAGAGGAGAGAGGGAGAGAAGAGTTAGAGACGTGTCCAGGCAGTGAGGGAGGGGAGAGGGGGGAGAGAGGGGGGGGGGGGGAGAGCGGGCAGAGAGGGAGATAGGGAGTACCACTGCGATGTCTGTTTTAATAATAGGATCAGTTCAGTATCAAACACAGTTTTGTGAACAGAGGAGCTGAGGCTGAGCTCACTCTTTCAAATGAAGCGCTCAGTACTTGGTCTTCTCCCTCTGTCCCGGGGCGGGTCACAGGGGCATCCGTCTGAACAGGGACTCCCAGACTCCCCCCACCCCAGACACTTCCTCCAGCTCCTCCTCCCGAGGCTTTCAGGACACAGAGACATGGTCCCTCCAGAGTGTCCTGGGTCGGCCCCTGGAGCCAGTCTCTGTGTCTGGAGATCCGGGCGTCGAGGCCTCGCCTTCACCCGCTGAGACACCTTTGCACCGGCCCCTTATGCATCGTCCCACAGGGGGTGAGTCCAGGGGAGGACGGAACCAGGCGCCCCCCCAGGCCTGGCTCCAGGGTGGGGCCCTGAGGACGCCATTCCGGGCGACGTACACGACCTTGTTGTTTCTGGCGTCATAAAGGGCTCTGAACCTCCACCCCGTCACCAGGACGTGTGCCAGGGGCGACCCTCAGGGGCCCCCGACAGAGCTCCAGGACCATTGGGGGCTCAGACCCCTCCAGCAGGTGAAGGTGGCGGTTCAGGAGGGGGCGTTAATACTTCATAAATAATAATATAATAATATAATAATAAGGTCAATGGTCGTAAACTCCACTGGCCCCGGGCTGCTTTGTGTTGGTAAAGAGCCCCTGCTCTAGAAGCTTCGATCCCATGTTTCAACTTTAAAAAGGCGCTTAAAAAGTGTGATCGCTGGATAAAAGGCGGCGGCGTTAAAGCTCAGACGGCGATATCGTTAATGTCCCGCTCACCAGAGGTCGTGCGGTTCAGTCTTCACCTCCAGTTTGTCAGAATCCAGGAGGTGGATTCTTGACATATTTGAGCCCAGCGCCTGCTTTAAATCTGTTAATGTTCAACCTCCTGTGTCAACAAACTGTGAGGAAACTGTGTCCAGAAGCACAAAGTGTTAGATTCATCCTGTTTTTACCAGAGATATGAGAGAAGACGAGTAATGTTCATGGACCATTCACTGGAGGACGAGAGATTTATTTTTGTGTTTTTTGGTCAGTTTTCTCTCTGAACATTTAGGCTTTGATTTGGAAACGACAAACGTGTCCAATCTGCTCCTGATGTTTGATTCTTCCATTGAATCCACTTCATCCATAGATTTCTTTGACATTGGAACAAAACGACTAAAAGCGACAAAAAAGTGACAAAAACGCAACGATAAGTGACAAAAACGCGGCGAAAGGTGATAAAAACTCAACAAAAACGTGACTAAAATCGAAAAACACAACAAATTGTGACAAAAACATGGCTAAAGGTGACAAAAACACAACTTAACAAAAAACGGAACAAAAAAACGACAAAAGCGTGACTAAAAGTGACTAAAATGTGACTAAAAGCAACAAAAACGCAACTATAAGCAACAAAAATGTGTCTTAAAGCGACCAAAATGCGACCAAAAGCGACAAAAACACAACTGAACGTGATAAAAACGTAAGAAAACCAACAAACGACTAAAAGTGACAAAAAAGCGACAAAATACATTAAAAAGACGACTAAAATCGACAAAAAAGCGACTGAATACGACGAAAAGGTGACTAAAAGCGACCAAAAAGCGACAAAAAAGCGTAAAAAAAGTGACTAAATACAACAAAAAGACGACTAAAGGTGACAAAAAAGAGACTAAATACGACTAAAAGTGACTAAAAACTATAAACAATGAAAAACTCAGTTGAAAGGCCAAAAAACACAACTATAAGGTACAAAAACGTGACTAAAAGTGACAAAATCGTGATTTAAAGCGACAAAAACACAACTATAAACAACAAAAACTGCTTAAAGTGACCAAAATGTGACCAAAATGTGACAAAAGGACATTTTGCATTTTTCTCGCCGAGACATTTCGGTCAGATCTAGTTCACTCAGAAACGAAATAATAAATCCAAATCTCCTCTGTACATTTTTGTAAATAATATGTTACAAAATGAACCAAGAAATTTAAACCTGGTTCTGTCCATTTTTCAGATTTAAATGTCACAAATGTGTGGATTTTTGGCCTTTTTTTTTTACATAAAATGGGTTATTTCTACTTGAAAACATGACGTGATGACAAACTGTAACACATTTGTCTCACATTTATGAGACTAAACCACAGGAGGAGATTCTTAACTGTTGTTGATGCAGAGTTTAGTTTTTTTTACAGAAATAAACTTCAAGTCGATCTTTGTTTGTTTCGCCACAAAAATCAAACATTTACAACAAAACATTTTCTTCAGATAAACTTTGGAAATCACCAAACTCTGATCTGAGCCTGAAACAGAAAAGTGTCCACGACGATCGAACACGAGGAAAACATTCATGAGACGTTAAAGTTCACCCTGGCAAAAACACTTTTATCTCACTATTCTTCATTTCTGAGATTCTGCTTTTCCATTAGTTTTTAATTAGACAAACTGATTAAAGAATCATGGGTCTCAGAATGTTTTTGTCACGTTTTCATCACATTTTTCTCTTATATTTAAGTTTTTTGTCACTTTTTAGTTGCATTTCTGTCAGTTTTATATATTTTTTGTCACTTTTTGTCGCATTTTTGTCACTTTTAGACGTGCTTTAGTCACAATTTGTCACATTTTTGTCCGTTTTAGATGCGTTTTGTCACTTTTTGTCACTTGTATTGTTGTTTTCGTCACTTTTTGTCACATTTTCGGCGTTTTTCTCGCTGATGTTTACGTTTTGTCACTTTTTAGTCGCATTGTTGTCACTTTTTGTTGCTTGTAGTCACATTTTCGTTTTTAGACGTGTTTTCGTAATTTTTTTGTCACGTTTTCATCACTTTTGTTTCTGTTACTTTCACATATTTGTCAGTTTTAGACGTTTTTGTCACTTTTTGTTGCTTGTAATAGCATTTTGTCACTTTTAGCCGGGTTTTAGTCATGATTTTATCACATTTTGTTGCTGGCAGTCGCATTTTTGTTGCTTATAATAGTGTTTTTGTCGCTTTTGGTCATGTTTTTGTCACACTTTGTCGCTTTTAGACACGTTTGTCTCACTTTTGGTCACATTTTCATCACTTTCATTTATGTTTTTGTCTCTTAAACTTGCATTTTTGTCAGTTTTAGTTGTGTTTTTGTCACTTAGTCACTTTTTGTCGCTTGTAGTTAAATTTTTGTTTTTAGTGTTTTCGTCACATTTTTATCGCTTTTATTTGCATTTTTGTCACTTTCTAGTCACATATTTGTCAGTTTTAGAGGCGTTTTTGTCACTTTCTGTTGCTTGTAGTCGCATTTTTGTTGCTTTTGGTCATGTTTTTGTCACATTTTATTGCTTTCATTTACGTTTTTGCTGTGTTATTGTCACATTTTAGTTGCTTTTTTTGTTATTTTTGTGCTTTTTGTGCTTGTAGCAGCATTTTTGTCACTTTTTGTTGTGTTTTTGTCACGTTTTTATTGCTCATTATTTGCATTTTTGTCTCTTTTTGTCGCTTGTAGTCGCATTTTTAGTAATTTCTGTCACTTTTTGTCATGTTTTTTTCATGTTTTTGATGCTTTTATTCACATTTTTGTCTCTTTTTGTCGCCTGTAGTCGCATTTTGTCAATTCCTTACGATTTACATTTGACTTGAATAATCCTGATTATCAATTAACTGAATAATCTTGACTTTCCTGATCGTGAATAATCATAAAATCGTGATGTTTGACACTTGACCTTTAGACAAACCTCTGTCACATTTGACACTTTTCCTCATTTTGTTTCTTTTGTGTTTCAGACGTCTCCTCCTCCGATTCGAGAGCCTCCCGTGACCCGACCGTACGAACCCGACACCCGCCGCTCTGAACCCGACACCCGCCGCTCTGAACCCGACACCCGCCGCTCTGGAGGAGCAGGTGAGGGACCCCACACTTTAAGGGACAAAAATGACAAAGAATGTACCTTTTTCTCTCCTTTAACCCTGTTCTTACAATGTTTCGTCATAAAAAACACTCCTGGAGTCACAGTTAGCTTCATTCGCGCTGCTCTGGTGAACGTTTGTTTGAAAATCCTCCGAGCGTCAAACACACTTCCTGCTGAACTCCCTCGACGCGGGACGTGGCTCCGAGAGTCGACTTTTATGTTTTTAACTCCATGAACCAGGAATAAAAGCTTTATTCACAGAGGGCTAGATTTTTAGGATGGTTTTGTTCTCGGGGCCAGAAATCAGAACTAAACCAAGACCAAACCAGGACTAAACCAGGTCTAAACTGGGACTAAACTGAGAGTAAACCGGGACTAAACCAGGACTAAACCAAGTCTTAACAGGGACTAAAGCAAGACTAAACCAAGGTCTAAACTGGGACTAACCTGGGACTAAACTGGAAATAAACCAAGACTAAGCCAGGTCTTAACCAGGACTAAACCGGGACTAAACAGGGTATTAACAGGGACTAAACCAATACTAAACCGGGACTAAATCAGTCTAAACCAGGTTGTCACCGGGACTAAACAGAGTCTTAACCAAGACTAAACCGGGACTAAACAGAGTCTAAATCAGGTCTTAACCAAGACTAAAGCAGGTCCAAACCAGGACTAAACCAGATAAAATATTTTCTACATTTGTGGCAGATGGTTGAGGGCCGGATCATGTCCGTTGAAGGGCCTGATTTGGCCCGCGGGCCTTCAGTTGAACAGCCCTGGTGTAAATCAGACCGCCGAATACAAACGTGTGCAATTCCCTCTGCAGCCACTAGATGGAGCCACAGCTGAGTTATATATGGCTGCTCCCAAGGAAGTGATAGTGTTATATATATTTTATTTTATGTTTAGTTCTAAAACATGAGACGTCAAAGTAAAGACACTGAAGAGTTTGTTTAAAGGACAATAATAACACAAATAATTTAAATCTAAAAGACCCCTGACTCTCTCTGTCTTCTTCGTTTCTTTGAACATTTCATTAAAACAAAGTAAAAACCACAGAAACACAATGACCAGGTTCAGCAGCGGTGCTCGTTAAGCTCCGCCCCCTCTCCTCGTGGACAATGGCGGCTCGTCTTCACGGCTTTGTTCAAACCGAGGTTCACCAGGTTCACACATTTTTGAGCCGGTTTGGACTCGTCTGCGTTTGTGGTGCACGTCGCCCTCTGGTGGACGCCGAGGGCACTGCAGCTGAAACACATTTAAACAGAAAAGAGTTCACGACGATCGAACACGAGGAAAACACATTCATGAGACGTTAAAGTTCACCCTGGGCTGGATTCACGAGCAACAAAAACACTTTTATCTCACTGTTTTTCATTTCTGAGATTCTGCTTTTCCATTAGTTTTTAATTAGACAAACTGATAAAAGAATCATGGGTCTCAGAATGTTTTTGTCCACATTTTCATCATGTTTTTATCGCTTATATTTACGTTTTTGGCACTTTTTAGTTGCATTTTTGTCAGTTTTAGATTCCTTTTTTGTCGCTTGTTGTTGCATTTTTGTTTTTCATCGTGTTTTCGTCATTTTTTGTCACGTTTTTCATCACTTTGTATCGCTTTGATTCGCATTTTTGTCACTTTTTAGTCAAATTTTTAACAGTCTTACAAGCATTTTTATCACTTTTAGTCACTTTTGGTTGCTTGTAATAACATTTTTGTTGCATTTATTCTTGTTTTTGTCATTTTTGTCACGTTTTTATGCTTATTATTTGCATTTTTATCACTTTTAGTCACTTTTGGTTGCTTGTAATAACATTTTTGTTGCTTTTATTCATGTTTTTGTCATTTTTGTCACGTTTTTATGCTTATTATTTGCATTTTTGTCACTTTGAGCCACTTTTTGTTGTTTGTAATAACATTTTTGTTGTTTTATTCTTGTTTTTGTCATTTTTGTCATGTTTTTATGCTTATTATTTGCATTTTTGTCACTTTGAGCCACTTGTAGCCGCAGCTGAAACACATTTAAACCAGAAAATAACTCAATAATCGAGTTATCGTTTAATCTGTGACGGACAGAGCGACATGTTTGGGGCTCAGTATTTATCTTGTGCACATTTATTTTGCAATAATGAGGACTTTTTCTTGGTTTTTGTTAAGATTATGATTCCAGAGAGTGAAATGTGTAACTTTTAAGACTCATAGCACTAACCAAACCAAAAGTGTTTAATTGTGTTATTTATTCATGTTTTTAACTATATTTCACGTTTAAAATGACTATTTTGGGGATTTTCCTGATTTATCGCATCTGTGTCAGCGACAGAAAGTAGTTTAAATACATTTTCTCTAACAATATGTCGCTTTTACGTTTGTTATCTTTTCAAACTTTTCAGGAGTAAAATCTAAATCACATCTGAATCAGGGATTAATCAAAATAAACAAGTGAATCCATTAAGTCCAGACGCTGCAGGAAACAGGAAAAAATCTTAAATTTAAAGATATCAATGTTAAACTTCTCCTGTAGTTTATTCACATAAATGTAAGAAATAAATGTATTCAAATGTATTATTCATGTAGAAATAAGGCGTTTTATGTGAAAATGGCCAAAAATCCACACATTTGTGACATTTAAATCTGAAAAATGGACAGAACCAGGTTTAAATTTCTTGGTTCATTTTGTAACATATTAGTTATAAAAATGTACAGAGAGGATTTGGATTTATTATTTAGTTTAAACTAGATCTGACTGAAATTTGTCCTAAAAATTCAAATTGTGTATCATTTTTTGGATTTTAAACTTTAATAAAGAAAAGAACCAAAGAAAAACGCCCTGAAAAGCGACAAAAACATGATTGAAAGTGACAAAAGCGTGTTTAAAATCAACAAAGATGCAACAGAAAGTGACAAAAATGTGACTACGATCGACAAAAACAACAGTAAAAGTGACAAAACCACAGCTGAAAATTGCAAAGCGTGCAAAAAATCAACAAAGATTAAACTAAAAGTGAGAAAAATGTGTCTAAAAGTTACAGAAATGTGGTTTAAGAAAGACAAAAACGTGAGTAAAAGTGACAAAACTACAGCTAAAAAGGCAAAATGTGCTAAAAACAACAAAGATGCAACTAAAAGTGACAAAAATGTGTCTAAAAGTGACAAAAATGTGTCTAAAAGTGACAAAATGTGTCTAAAAGTGACAAAATACAAGTTTAAGCGACAAAAGATGTGACTAAAAGTGACAAAAGTGCAGCTGAAAAGGTTTTTTTTGGTGTTAAATGACGTTCTAACAGGAATTGACACCAGAAACATAATTTATAGAAAAACTATGAATCAAAGCATAATCACAGACTAATTACCTCAAAATGATTGTTAGTTGCAGCTGTTTATTGGACCATTAAAATAATCCTGATAATCCAGACTCTAAAACACAAACAGCAGCATCATTAAATCAAAAAGTCAAAAACTGTTTCTGATTTTCATAAATAATACACTTTGTTCATAAATATTCTCTCTGTAGAAGCCTTCAGCCACATGTTTAAACATTTATTTGGTTAAAATCTTAGTGCACAATAGAAATGATGTTTGAATTGTCCAATAATCACATCAATCATGGCTGACTTTAGTTAAATTAAAGTGAGTTTAAGTCTGTTGTTGTTGAACTGATCAAACCTGGATCAGAACTCGCTGCTTCTTTGGTGTTTTCAGTTGATTGAAGTTTTTTAAAAAACAACAACCACGTGACGACAGCAAAAGCCAAAGTGTAAAGGATTAGTTCTGTGTCTGTGGCTCCCTCTGGTGGCCAGGGCTGGACTCACACTGACTCTGGTGTTCAGACACAGAGGCTTCATCAATGTTTAAAATGTTTGAATCGAGAATATAATAATGTGAAGTTATAATGAAGTTCTCTTTTTAGTTTGTAAAACCTTTTTGTTTTAGTTCCGTGTGATATTTTTTTCTTTCTTTTTTCGCTCATAAGTATATACATTGTTTTGATTGGCCGTGTGTCCCTGATTGGTCGATCCCTGATTGGTCGATCCAGCTGTCAGTCACATGATGGACCTGTGTCTGGTCCACACCAGGTCTGGACTCTGTTTTGACTCGTTCTGTGTTTGACAGTGATCTCTCAGAGCCGTCTGTACAAAGCCCTGGAGCCGGGCCCCGGGGCCCCAGGTGAGTCACACTGAAGGGCCCCAGTCTGGACCGTGTCTGGACCGAGTCTGGACCCAGTCTGGACCTGAGTCTGGACCCAGTCTGGACCCGAGTCTGGACCGAGTCTGGACCTGAGTCTGGACCCAGTCTGGACCTGAGTCTGGACCCAGTCTGGACCTGAGTCTGGACCCAGTCTGGACCTGAGTCTGGACCCAGTCTGGACCTGAGTCTGGACCTGAGTCTGGACCTGAGTCTGGACCCAGTCTGGACCCGAGTCTGGACCCGAGTCTGGACCTGAGTCTGGACCCAGTCTGGACCCGAGTCTGGACCCGAGTCTGGACCTGAGTCTGGACCCGAGTCTGGACCTGAGTCTGGACCTGAGTCTGGACCTGAGTCTGGACCCAGTCTGGACCCGAGTCTGGACCCGAGTCTGGACTGAGTCTGGACCTGAGTCTGGACTGAGTCTGGACCTGAGTCTGGACCTGAGTCTGGACCTGAGTCTGGACTGAGTCTGGACCTGAGTCTGGACCTGAGTCTGGACTTGAGTCTGGACCCAGTCTGGACCTGAGTCTGGACCTGAGTCTGGACCTGAGTCTGGACTGAGTCTGGACCTGAGTCTGGACCTGAGTCTGGACCCAGTCTGGACCTGAGTCTGGACCTGAGTCTGGACCTGAGTCTGGACCCAGTCTGGACCCGAGTCTGGACCCCAGTCTGGACCTGAGTCTGGACAGAGTCTGGACCTGAGTCTGGACCTGAGTCTGGACCCAGTCTGGACCCGAGTCTGGACCCCAGTCTGGACCTGAGTCTGGACTGAGTCTGGACCTGAGTCTGGACTGAGTCTGGACCTGAGTCTGGACCTGAGTCTGGACCTGAGTCTGGACCTGAGTCTGGAAGGACCAGAGTCTGGACCTGAGTCTGGACCTGAGTCTGGACCTGAGTCTGGACCCAGTCTGGACCCAGTCTGGACCCGAGTCTGGACCTGAGTCTGGACCCGAGTCTGGACCCGAGTCTGGACCGAGTCTGGACCGAGTCTGGACCCGAGTCTGGACCCGAGTCTGGACCCGAGTCTGGACCCGAGTCTGGACCCGAGTCTGGACCCGAGTCTGGACCGAGTCTGGACCGAGTCTGGACCCGAGTCTGGACCTGAGTCTGGACCCTAGTCTGGACCTGAGTCTGGACCTGAGTCTGGACCTGAGTCTGGACCCAGTCTGGACCTGAGTCTGGACTGAGTCTGGACCTGAGTCTGGACCTGAGTCTGGACCTGAGTCTGGACTGAGTCTGGACTGAGTCTGGACCTGAGTCTGGACCTGAGTCTGGACCTGAGTCTGGACCCAGTCTGGACCTGAGTCTGGACCTGAGTCTGGACCTGAGTCTGGACCCAGTCTGGACCTGAGTCTGGACTGAGTCTGGACCTGAGTCTGGACCTGAGTCTGGACCTGAGTCTGGACCCAGTCTGGACCTGAGTCTGGACCTGAGTCTGGACCCGAGGCTGGACCGAGTCTGGACCTGAGTCTGGACCTGAGTCTGGACCTGAGTCTGGACCCAGTCTGGACCTGAGTCTGGACTGAGTCTGGACCTGAGTCTGGACCCAGTCTGGACCTGAGTCTGGACCCAGTCTGGACCCCAGTCTGGACCCCAGTCTGGACCCCAGTCTGGACCCCAGTCTGGACAGAGTCTGGACCCGAGTCTGGTCCAGTGCCTGGTCTGGTCCTGGTCCAGTGCCTGGTCCGGTGCCTGGTCCGGTGCCTGGTCTGGTGCCTGGTCTGGACCCGAGTCTGGACCTGAGTCTGGACCCGAGTCTGGACCCAGTCTGCTCTGAGTCTGGACCGACTCTGGGTCGTGTCTGGGTCTTGTCTGGACAGAGTCTGGTTCTGGTCCGGCCCCTGTCTGGGCCCCTGTCTGGGCCCCTGTCTGGTCTGGTCCGGCCCGTGTCAGTGCTTCGGTCCTGGACCCGGTGCTTGTTCAGGTCTGAAATATCGACCGTCTTTAAAATGTTTGATTCTAGATGGAGACAAAATGAAGCAGACGATGAAACGTGTTCAATTTAACCGAAACCAAGCAACACTTTTGAATTTAAAGTAGAAATGTCAGTCTTACATTGATTTTCAAACTAAAGATTGTGTTTGAGCTTCATAAAAGTACAGTTTAATCCAAGTGAGTCACGATGTGCTTTAAATGTTTGGTCCAGAGTTAAGTGTCTGAAGCTGCTCTGAGTCTGAGGCTTTTACAGAGTCTGAGCTTCACGTCAGTTCCTCTTTGAGCCTCGTGATGCTCCAGGTTTGTCTCCAGAGTCCAGTGTGTGAGCGTTTTAAAGGGTCGATGTGTCGTGATTCTAGACCTGGTGCAGTATCGATATCGAGGGCTGCAGTATCGATATCGAGGGCTGCAGTATCGATATCGAGGGCTGCAGTATCGATATCGAGGGCTGCAGTATCGATATCGAGGGCTGCAGTATCGATATCGAGGGCTGCTGTATCGATATCGAGGGCTGCAGTATCGATATCGAGGGCTGCTGTATCGATATCGAGGGCTGCAGTATCGATGTCGAGGGCTGCAGTATCGATGTCGAGGGCTGCAGTATCGATGTCGAGGGCTGCAGTATCGATGTCGAGGGCTGCAGTATCGATGTCGAGGGCTGCAGTATCGATGTCGAGGGCTGCAGTATCGATATCGAGGGCTGCAGTATCGATATCGAGGGCTGCAGTATCGATATCGAGGGCTGCAGTATCGATGTCGAGGGCTGCAGTATCGATGTCGAGGGCTGCAGTATCGATGTCGAGGGCTGCAGTATCGATGTCGAGGGCTGCAGTATCGATATCGAGGGCTGCTGTATCGATATCGAGGGCTGCTGTATCGATATCGAGGGCTGCTGTATCGATATCGAGGGCTGCAGTATCGATGTCGAGGGCTGCAGTATCGATATCGAGGGCTGCAGTATCGATATCGAGGGCTGCAGTATCGATATCGAGGGCTGCTGTATCGATATCGAGGGCTGCAGTATCGATATCGAGGGCTGCAGTATCGATATCGAGGGCTGCAGTATCGATATCGAGGGCTGCAGTATCGATATCGAGGGCTGCAGTATCGATATCGAGGGCTGCAGTATCGATATCGAGGGCTGCAGTATCGATATCGAGGGCTGCAGTATCGATATCGAGGGCTGCAGTATCGATATCGAGGGCTGCAGTATCGATATCGAGGGCTGCAGTATCGATATCGAGGGCTGCTGTATCGATATCGAGGGCTGCTGTATCGATATCGAGGACAGCAGTATCGATATCGAGGGCTGCAGTATCGATATCGAGGGCTGCAGTATCGATATCGAGGGCTGCAGTATCGATATCGAGGGCTGCAGTATCGATGTCGAGGGCTGCAGTATCGATATCGAGGGCTGCAGTATCGATATCGAGGGCTGCAGTATCGATGTCGAGGGCTGCAGTATCGATGTCGAGGGCTGCTGTATCGATATCGAGGGCTGCTGTATCGATATCGAGGGCTGCTGTATCGATATCGAGGGCTGCAGTATCGATGTCGAGGGCTGCAGTATCGATGTCGAGGGCTGCAGTATCGATGTCGAGGGCTGCAGTATCGATGTCGAGGGCTGCTGTATCGATATCGAGGGCTGCAGTATCGATGTCGAGGGCTGCAGTATCGATGTCGAGGGCTGCTGTATCGATATCGAGGGCTGCAGTATCGATACCAGAGGATCGTTTGTTCTGCTGCTTCAGTGTTTGGTTCAAATGGTGATGTTTGTGCCGGCGGCGTTTAACAAAGACAGACTTTGTTAAAGTGTTTGCTTCTTTAAGAGAGGGATATATTGCATAATATTCTTATTTGCAATATATATGGATTATTGCACGTGTCACAAAACAGTGGCGTTATTGCATTGGTTCCCAAAGTGTGGGTCGGGGCCCTCGGGGTCGTGAGGCATGAGACTCGGGATCTGGTGATTTTATAAACATCACGCTGTGTTTTACATATTTTAAATTGACAACTGTGTATTTTGGTGAAATTTGGCAAATTAAAGCAGAACTCAGTGACTTCAGCGACAGAGCGCCCCCTGCAGGACTCGTGTGAAAATACACCACCACGAGAAATACACCAAAAGCATGTTTTCCCCTTTTTCCTCTTCCTTTTCATAGAAATAAGGAAGTACAATCACATACAAAGCCATTTCATGTCACCAAACATAAAACAGAGCCCGTGTTTCTCCGGAGAGTCGTCTTCAGGAAAGTTGCCGCTGGTTTTCTGCTCAGAGACAGCAGGGGGCGACGACAAGCTTCAAACGGCCCGAAAACACATTTACAACCACCACACGGACTCATGAAGACTTTAATGTCCTTAGTTCTACTTTAACTTCATGAGCCACTCAAATAAACACAATTCAACCTGATTTTTGACGTCTTGACACTTGAAAACGTCCTGTAGAGTTTGGGAACCCTTCATCGTGGACTGGAGCGAGCAGCGGCGCCTCCAGGACACAGGGGGCGCTCACTGCACCACAGGCTCATGAGGCGGAGGTTTTGTTAGTATTATTAGCCTTAATGAGAACATTTTAATAAAACAAACTCCATTTCCAGTTCACTTTTGGTGTGTCCCGCCTGTGCTTTTGGTTTTATTAAAAATACTCCCAGAATAATCAGATTTGTTTTGGTGAAGCCGCTCGGATTATCTGTGACTGAGATGCACTTTTAGAGCAAAACATAAAAGTATTAAATTAAATAGTGAATTGCGCTGATTTTTAGAGAACGTTTTATATGTAATTTTTTAAAACTCAAAGCCAAGACTCATGAACGCGCTAAAACAAAAAGTCCACCTCAAAAATGAAGTAGAAAGTACAGATCCTGCTCTGAACCGTAGTGAAGGAAAAGTAAAAAGTATCCTGAAGTACCGTACTTTTACTTTTGTTCCATCACTGAGTTCGAGTAAAAAGTTAACGTATTTTCCTCTGAGTTTGAGAAAGCATTGACTTTGAGTTTAATAAAGACTTTTGGAAATCCCAGTTTTGTTTTAACTCAAACCCTTTCGGCAAAATGTCCTGCAAAAAAATAAAGAAAGTAAAGAAAGAAACAGACTAAAGGAAAAGTACGTATGTAATGAATGTAATGGAGTATAAAGTACAGATATTTATTCAAATGTAGTGAATTAAAAAGTATAAAATGTGCTTAAATAAAGTACAGATACAGATACAAATGTCACTCAGATACAGTATTTTTACATCTGCACATTGTTACATTCCACTGTTTCCAGTTTAAACACATTACACATTCATAATAAATCACATCTGACGGTTTAGACGCGCATTTGACCAAAACGCAGTGAACAGGATTTTATTTCCAACATTTGTCCTGTTTGTCCCAGTTTGACAGTTTAAAGTTTATGATGTCACTTCCTGGTTGAACGTGACACAAATATGACACAGTTAGATGTAATTCTACAGCTGTTACCGTAGCAACCAGACTGTAAACAAGGACCGACATCCACAAACATGACACCATAGTTATGATTTGACAAATAATAATCCCTGATAACACCACCAAGTTACGTTTTTGTCGCTTTTTTTGTCTCTTTAATTTGCATTTTAGTCATTTTTAGTTGCGCTTTTGTCGCTTTTTGATGCATTTTTGTCGCTTATAGTTGCGTTTCTTTCTCTTTTAGTCACTTTAAGTTGCATTTTTGTTGC
>CM033633.1:2432201-2487201 GCA_019453435.1 Rhinogobius similis
AGAAAATCCTCTCCTGAGCGTCAGACACCTCAACTTCCTCCAATAATGACATTTCTCCAATAACTGACGTCACTCATCTCATAGTTTTACACCAATCAGGAGCTGTTTGTGTAGAAAAGATGAAAAATCTGTTGAAAATGACAGGAAGTAAACAAACTGATGACATCACACTGGGGAGACAAAGGTTATGCAGAATTTATACAAAATAAACTACTTTTTTGACCATTTAAACGTTGATTTTACAAAATAAAAGTGTCACATGTGTTTTTCTTTGTCAAATAAAAAATCTGTGACATTAAGAGGAGTGTAGGTGCTCGGTCCAGGATGGTTTGCTGATAATTTCCCAGTGTGATGTCATCATTTACAACCAGGAAGTGAAATTAAAAACCCAAAAAATGGCTAAACTGTTGTAAAATTTGTAAAGATTTGAGCAGAATTTGAAATGTATTTATCTTAACTGCATTTTAGTCAAATGAGTCCGACCTTTAACTCGCATTTCTACATAAAGCTTACGTTTAGCTCGTGTAAGCGCCACACAGCCAGTAGATGGCGCCTAAACTCAAACAGCAACAGACACAGGTTTAATGAACTCCAGCGCACGTTTAAAGGGACAAAACAATAGAAAATGCAAACAGTTTTTTCCTTTAACAGTTGAGAGAGACTGAAATATGAACTGATAATAATAAAATAAAAGAATCCCACGTATAGAACACATTTGTAAAGTCGTCTGAGAAAAGACGGGAGGTTTTATACTTTGCAAAGGACGTTCTATTCTTTAAAGGTCCCATAACATGTAAAATGGACTTTTCAGAGGTTCTAACCTTCCTCCAGTGCTATTTGGGCCTCGTATGTTGTGTCCAAAGTGGTTTTTTGATTGATTCCCTCATGTTTTCACTAGAGAACTGTCTTTTCCGTCCCCCTCGGCTGAGCAGCAGACGGGGGCTCCTCACTAAGATGACGCGGTGTTTAAGCCACGCCTCCAGGAAGAATAAAAACAGCTAATGCTAATGCTACACAGTAATTACACGATGGATACGACAGATAGAAGAGTTAGCTTGTTATTTACCAAACGGCACGTCCGTGGTTGAGGCCCTGGAGCACGTCAAACTCCAGGTCAGATCCAGGACGTAGGACTCAGCACGACGCACCGTCAGGACCAGAAAAGGTTTATTCAGTGTCTGTGTATCGCTGTTTACCGGAGCACACGGCGCATGCACCATCTCCACTACAGGGGAGGCACGGGTTGGGCGGGGGAGGCAGCCTGCTCTCTGTTCGGGGGGGTCAGATCTCAGAGTGAGGAGGGGGGCCAGTCCAAGAAATGGGTGTTTTTTGTAAACTGTTATGTTATGGATATTACACAACGAGAAAATGTATCAACAAAGCCCTGAGGACAGACTGTGTGAAGGGAAAAGAGCAGGATATGGGACCTTTAAGTGATTGCACCAACTCCAGCTTCGATGATGTTTTGTGCAGCTCTACTTTACAAATATATTTTCTTGTGCGTTCAGTTCAAGAGTGAATGATCTGTGCTGTTTCCAGGGCGATCGAGGAGAGGGCCAGCCCGGACCCAGAGGCCCCCCGGGGCCCCCCGGACCCCCCGGCCCCGGACAGCGATCAGTGAGTGGCCCATAACATAATAACATCCTGCATACATACACACTGAGCCGTGGGTTTGATCAGAACGTCAGGTTAAAGTCTGTACGAGGTTCTCATTTTTGTCTCATTATAACAGTTTGATGAAGGTGAATATTTATCATAGTTTTACATCAGTCGAGTTCCAGGAAATTTTGGAAGAATAAACGTTTAAAATGACAGGAAATAGAGCTGAGTTCTAAAATGTATTCCCTCCACCTGTGATGTCATCAAAAAGTGACGTGACATAAAAAAATACCAGGACAATTTAAACGTAACTCACACATTTTTCTAACAGTCTAACCCAGGGGTGTCCAAACTTTTTCCATCGAGGGCCACATATTGAAATATAGACCAAGCGGAGGGCCACAAATCAATCGGGAAACGTTAAAAAAGCTGCATTTATCTGATGTTTTAAGCTCCACCACATCTACATTCAGTCTCAGTGCCTTAATATCAGGTCTGTGCTGCACCAAAATGTTAGTTATTTAGGTTGGAATTGTAGAAAATCTGAAATGTGCTGTAAATAGTACTTATCAGGACAATGTGGGCCAGTTCACCAGGAAGACTAAGGGCCAAGAAAAACTGGTCTGAGGGCCGCATTTGGCCCCCGGGCCTGAGTTTGGACATGCCTGGTTTAAAGTCTACATCAGATTCTCATTTTTGTCTCATTATAACTCAGTTTGACGGAGGGCACGAGGTAAATATTTATCATAGTTTTACATCAGTCGAGTTCCAGTTTGTGAGGAAATTTTAGAAGAATAAACGTTTAAAATGACAGGAAGTAGAGCTGAGTTATAAATTGGATTTCCTCCACCTGTGATGTCATCAAAAAGCGACGTGACATAAAAAATACCAGGACAATTTAAACGTAACTGACACATTTAGCAGACAGTTTGAACCATCACTCAATAAAATAAAGGCATTATTGAGCATTATTTATTGTCAGTTCCCAACTATTGTGTCATTTAGATGGATTTTTAAAATGGTTGCTATGGTAACAGTTGTGGAATTACCTCTAACTGTGTCATATTTGTGTCATGTCCATGTCCAGGAAGTGACATCATAAACTTCCCAAAAACTGTCAAACTGGGACCAATGGGAGAAACGCTCAGTAAAACCTTAAATCTAATCATCTTCGCTACGTTTTAGTGAAATGTGTCGTCTAATCTGTCAGAGACTTTAAGCTCAAGACAGAAAAGGAATGTAAGGACAATTAAAGTTTTTGAGGAGCTCTAGATCAGTGTTTCCCAACCAGGGGTACGGGGCCCCAAGGGGTACGTGAAGAATTACCCTTGGGACGGTTTCAGGTTTTAAATAAAGATGAAATGTACTTTTATCTGAATAAAAAAGTGTCATTAGTTGTAAACTTAGCATCTTCTGGAGCGTCTTGGATCATACGTATAATTAAAATAAATAATTAATAGTAATAATTGACTATTGTAGAAAAGGTTTCAGGGGTTGTCATCCGGACGCTGTTTGAAGATCGAGACGTTTCGACTTTTATCCAAAAGTCATTGTCAATCAGAGCTGGTCTGGGAACTCTGGCTTATGCTATTCTTAAGTAGTGAGAGCCCCGCCCACAGGGAGGAGTCACTGAACGCCTGTCTTTGTTTGGAAAATTGTTTGTCTAGTGTCACCTGAACTCGATAATTGGCCTGTCTTTGTTAGTTGTCTAACGGATGACGGATGTCGTCCTGATGAAAACCCCTGAAACCCTTTCTACGATGAACCACACCTGGACGAATGAGGGATTACATCGACGAATAATTGACTATAATCGAGTAGTAAACCCATTTATTTACCCGAAACTTAAGTTAAGTGGTACTCTGAGTCTAAGACAAATCTTAGGGGGTACGCGAGAGGGAACCACGGTTGGGACCCACTGCTCTACATCAATGTCACAGAAACACTTTTACAGATCGATATTTTCAGATGAGATGTAAAGGTTTGTGTTTAATGTACGTTCAGCAGACAGTGGTGTTAAAGCATTTGTCCTTGTGCCTTTGAGCAGGACACTTGTGATGTTCTTACTTGTGCTGTGTGTTTTGCAGACGTTTGTGGACATGGAGGGCTCTGGGTTTCCTGATCTGGAGACGTTCAGGGTGAGGCAGAACATCCACAGATCATTCAGAATTCTGACTATGATGGCGTCGTAATCAATGATAAAACACATGTCCTCATACATTTTATATTTTTTTAATTTCGATTTTATTCCAGTTTTCCTACAACATTTCACCAGACAGGCAAAAATAAATAAATAAACAATAATAATATAATAATAATAATTAAAAAAAAGAAAAAAAAAGAAAAAGTGATACAGTGATCCCTGGTTTATGGCGGGAGTTGCGTTCCAAAAATAACACGCGAAAAGTGAAATCCGTGAAGTAGTCACAGCTTTATTTTTTATTATTTTACAATGCAATACTGAACTATGGAATGAAACCAAAAATCAAAACCTGTTTTAAAGCCCAAAATGTGTTTAAAACAATCATTTTAATATAGTAATACAAGGTTGTATTTCACAGTCTGTGCCTCTTGGTCCTGACTCCGCCCCCTGTGCCTCTTGGTCCTGACTCCGCCCCCTGTAGCGTCTGTTTCTACGTTGTCGGCGCAGAGCGTTTCTTCGACATTGTGGGTTTTGTCACAGAGAAAAAATGCAAATGTAAAGTTGGCAGAATGTACAGAAACGAAAACTGTTGACAAGTGAAAAACCAATACAGTACAGCGTCAATATTTTATTTGTAGACAACAGTAAAGCCCCTGAGCCAATCAGGATTCAGAGCACAATGCACTGTAAAAAAAAAAAATCCGTGAAGCAGCGAAGCCGTGAAAGATGAAACGCGATATAGCGAGGGATCACTGTAATAATAATAACTAATAGAATTTATAAAACAAAATGGGAATGGGATAGGAGGGGGGTAGGGGGGTGGGGATACAGTACAGAGTCCCAAAGTTATACAAAGTTGAAAAGAAGAATACATACGTTATACATATCCATAATAATAATAATATCCATATAATACATGCACACACATGTAGGGCCCATATATACATTAACTTAAGTCTTTACTTTACTCATTGCATTTGTACATTAGCGTTATATAACAGCAAAGTCACAACAACTTACCGTCTCATACATTTCAAGTTCATTCTTATCAAACTTGACGAGAAAAAACTCTTCATCTCCCAAAAGTGAAATTTTCTTTTCGACCCAAAATGATGGAATGAAATCAACAGCAAACAGTAAAAAAGATCTTACGGAAATATTGTTAAATAAGTATAAACTGTGAATATTAAAATGGTTGTGTATAATCCAAATAGTAATCAGAGCTCTATATACAACATACTGTAGGTCGACCTCAATACAAAATAATATTTTTGTTTTAAAATTACAAAATCTAATACATTTTGATTGGATTTTTTTTGTTTTATTTTGTAATTGAGAAAACTATAATAAAAAAATCTGTTTATCAGTTTTCATCTGTATTAATTAATTTGAGCTCGTTAAATAATCAATTAAAGGGGTGTGGCCTTAATTCGGGTTTCTGCCGCACTCCATCACGTTTTATGTTATTTTTATTTCATGTAGACTTGTTTTTTTATTATGTTCGAAATAATAAATTTAAATAATAATAATGCTGTCTGTAGGGCCCCCCTGGAGTGCCCGGCCCCCCTGGTGCCCCTGGTCCCCCCGGCCCCCCCTCCTCCGGCACGGCCCTGAGCTCCGGAGCATTCGGGCCCCCAGGGAAAGACGGAGCCCCTGGTCAACCTGTGAGTGCAGACTTTAATAAGAATCAAACCAGAGACTTTCAGCTAAACCGTCCTGTCCTCAAACCCAATGATTCGCCCCTAACTGTGTCCAGGGCCCGCCCGGACGTCCCGGGAAAGAGGGACTCATCGGACGCCCCGGACTCAGAGGAGAGAAGGTAACAGTGAACGTGGAACCAAACTCTGCAGATAACCACCGGACTCTGAGTTTAATTTAGACGTGAAGAAATGTGTTTAATAGTTCAGTACGAAACACATTTTTACGTTAATCTGTGTCTAATGCTGGGTGCACGGTGGCAGAGCGGCTAGAGCTTCTGCCTCCCAATAAGGAGATCGTGGGTTCGAATCCCGGACCACCCCAACATCACACGATCTCTCTGGGTGGAGTCTGCATGTCCTCCCCGTGTTACCGTGGGTTCTCTCCGGGTTCTCTGGCTCCTCCCACCGTCCAAAGACATGACTGTGTTCACCTTATTCGGCCCCGCCCACTTTTGCCGTTTTTTGCACTTTTGTTGTAAACGCACTTCCGTTTGACGAGAACTCTGTTAAAGCTAATGACGAACGAGGGAAAAGTCTGACGCTAAAATGTTACATAAAGTAGATTGATTTGTGTAAAATGTTTAATGAACACGAGCAACAACAAGTCACAACACAACGATTTCCTGAAAACGTCTTTTTAGTCGAGTTGAACTTATTTTCTGTTGAGCTCGTCTGCTCCGTGTGAACTACAACGGAAACAAGACGACGGCGTAAGGCAACTTCAGGAATAAAGTGAATAGCATTTAGTCAAATGTTGTCGCTTTTAGTCAAATTTTTGTCGCTTTTAGTCAAATTTTGTCGCTTTTAGTCAAATTTTGTCGCTTTTAGTAAAATTTGTCGCTTTTAGTCAAACTTTTTAGTCAAATTTTTGTCGCTTTTAGTCAAATTTTTGTTGCTTTTAGTCAAATTTTGTCGCTTTTAGTAAAATTTTTGTCGCTTTTAGTCAAACTTTTTAGTCAAATTTTGTCGCTTTTAGTAAAATTTTTGTCGCTTTTAGTAAAACTTTTTAGTCAAATTTTGTCGCTTTTAGTAAAATTTTTGTCGCTTTTAGTCAAACTTTTTAGTCAAAATTTTCTCGCTTTTAGTAAAATTTTGTCGCTTTTAGTCAAATTTTTGTCGCTTTTAGTCAAATTTTTGTCGCTTTTAGTAAAATTTTTCTCGCTTTTAGTCAAATTTTTGTCGCTTTTAGTAAAATTTTGTCGCTTTCAGTCAAATTTTTCTCGCTTTTGGGCAAAATTTGTCGCTTTTAGTCAAATTTTTGTTGCTTTTAGTCAAATTTTGTCGCTTTAGTAAAATTTTTGTCGCTTAGTCAAACTTTTTAGTCTATTTTTGTCGCTTTTAGTAAAATTTTTGTCGCTTTTAGTCAAACTTTTTAGTCAAATTTTTCTCGCTTTTAGTCAAATTTTGTCGCTTTTAGTCAAATTTTGTCGCTTTTAGTAAAATTTGTCGCTTTTTAGTCAAACTTTTGTCGCTTTTAGTCAAATTTTGTCGCTTAGTCAAATTTTGTCGCTTAGTAAAATTTGTCGCTTAGTCAAACTTTTTAGTCAAATTTTTGTCGCTTTTAGTCAAATTTTTGTTGCTTTTAGTCAAATTTTGTCGCTTTTAGTAAAATTTTTGTCGCTTTTAGTCAAATTGTTGTCGCTTAGTCAAATTTTTGTCGCTTTAAGTAAAAATTTTCTCGCTTTTAGTCAAATATTTGTCGCTTTTAGTAAAATTTTGTCGCTTTCAGTCAAATTTTTCTCGCTTTTGGGCAAATTTTGTCGCTTTTAGTCAAATTTTTGTTGCTTTTAGTCAAATTTTTGTCGGTTTTAGTCAAATTTTTGTCGCTTTTAGTAAAATTTTGTCTCTTTTAGTAAAATTTTTGTCGCTTTTAGTCAAATTTTTGTCGCTTTTAGTCAAATTTTTCTCGCTTTTAGTCAAATTTTGTCGCTTTTAGTCAAATTTTTGTCGCTTTCAGTCAAACTTTTAGTCAAACTTTTTAGTCAAATTTTTGTCGTTTTTAGTCAAATTTTTGTCGCTTTTAGTCAAATTTTTGTCGTTTTTAGTCAAATTTTTGTCGCTTTTAGTCAAATTTTTGTCGCTTTTAGTCCCGTTTTTCTCACTATATAGAATTTTTCCACTTATGGTCATGTTTTTGTCGCTTCTCGTCGGGTTTTTGTCACTTTTAGTCACATTTTTGTCACTTCTTGTCGTGTTTTTGTGCCACTTTATTCACCTTATTCTGCCCCGCCCACTTTTACCTCTTTTTGCCACAGATCACACTTTTACTTTTGTTGTAAATGCACTTCCGTCTGATGCTAAAATGTTACATAAAGTAGATTGATTTGTGTAAAATGTTTAATGAACACGAGACACAACAAGTCAACAACACAACGATTTCCTGAAAACGTCTTTTTAGTCGAGTAGAACTTATTTTCTGTTGAGATCGTCTGCTCCGTGTAAACTACAACGGAAACAAGACGGCGGCGTAAGGCAACTTCAGGAATAAAGTGAATAGCATTTTTGTTGCTCATAGTCACATTCTTTTTTCACTTTTTTGTCACAATTTCGTCGCTTTTAGTCAAATTTTTGTCGCTTTTAGTCAAATGTTGTCGCTTTTAGTCAAATTTTTGTCGCTTTTAGTCAAATTTTGTCGCTTTTAGTCAAATTTTGTCGCTTTTAGTAAAATTTTGTCGCTTTTAGTCAAATTTTGTCGCTTTTAGTAAAATTTTTGTCGCTTTTAGTCAAACTTTTTAGTCAAATTTTTGTCGCTTTTAGTCAAATTTTTGTTGCTTTTAGTCAAATTTTTGTTGCTTTTAGTCAAATTTTTGTTGCTTTTAGTCAAATTTTTGTTGCTTTTAGTCAAATTTTGTCGCCTTTAGTAAAATTTTTGTCGCTTTTAGTCAAACTTTTTAGTCAAATTTTGTCGCTTTTAGTAAAATTTTTGTCGCTTTTAGTCAAACTTTTTAGTCAAATTTTTCTCGCTTTTAGTAAAATTTTGTCTCTTTTAGTCAAATTTTTGTCGCTTTTAGTCAAATTTTTGTCGCTTTTAGTCAAATTTTTCTCGCTTTTAGTCAAATTTTTCTCGCTTTTAGTCAAATTTTGTCGCTTTTAGTCAAATTTTTGTCGCTTTCAGTCAAACTTTTTAGTCAAATTTTTGTCGGTTTTAGTCAAATTTTGTCGCTTTTAGTCAAATTTTTGTCGCTTTTAGTCAAATTTTGTTGCTTTTAGTCAAATTTTTGTCGCTTTTAGTCCCATTTTTCTTGCTATATAGAATTTTTCCACTTATGGTCATGTTTTTGTCGCTTCTCGTAGGGTTTTTGTCACTTTTAGTCACATTTTTGTCACTTCTAGTCGTGTTTTTGTGCCACTTTATTCACCTTATTCTGCCCCGCCCACTTTTACCTCTTTTTGCCACAGATCACACTTTTACTTTTGTTGTAAATGCACTTCCGTCTGATGCTAAAATGTTACATAAAGTAGATTGATTTGTGTAAAATGTTTAATGAACACGAGCAACAACAAGTCACAACGCAACGATTTCCTGAAAACGTCTTTTTAGTCGAGTAGAACTTATTTTCTGTTGAGCTCGTCTGCTCCGTGTGAACTACAACGGAAACAAGACGGCGGCGCGTACGACAACTTCAGGAATAAGGAGAATAGGTTAATTTGAAACTCTAAATTGCCCGTAGTGACTGAATGTGAGAGTGAATGGTTGACTGTCCTTGTCTCTGTCTCTGTGTTTGCTGTGATGAGTTGGCCACTGTGTACCCCGCCTAAGGCCCAAAGTCACTGGGACAGGCTCCAGTCACCCGCGACCCCCAACGGGAATAAACGATAGACAATGAATGTGTTTAATGCTGAGTGTGACGTGTTTCAGGGAGACTCTGGAGACCTGGGACGTCCAGGAGCAGCCGGTGCAAAGGTGAGTTCACGTTTAATCAACAAGAATAAGGGCCATAATCAAAGACCCAGAAGCGTCGTTAATAAAATGATCTGAACAATGTGACAAAGTGAAAGAAAGTGAACTGAGGATTTCTCTGTAGAACTTAAAAAGTGGTTGTGGAGGTCAGACTTGTCAGCACTGACAGATATCTGCTTCTCCTCAAATAAGGCCAATGAAGCACTTTCTTGCTTCTAGTTCAAGACGTAAACTCCACACACAGTGAAGTACGTGTAAAGTACGTAAATATATATTTGTACATGTAACTGAGATAAGTGGCTTATGGACTGATTTAATAGTGAAAGGTAAATAGGTAGGTCATGTATATTCTATAAGACAAATGTTGTAAATACTTTTTTCTGTTCATGTGTGATGCTTGAGTCAGAGTGGAATTTGTGATTGATCTTACACTATTTGTTCTTGTATTTTCCTTTTTTTCAGCACGTTTCACAGGCCACAGTTTTTAAATTCTTTTTAAAAAAAATTCATTTTTCAATAGTTCCTAGTCTTCTAATGTCTGCTATTACTTTTGGTACTTGTACCTTTTGCAGTTTTTTCATAATTTGCAGAGCAGTTTTTCCCTATCTTTTACAGTGGGAGCCTTTCTGTTGGTCCACAGGAAAGTTTGCTGTTTAAACTGTTTGTGGCGGGTGCACGGTGGCAGAGCGGCTAGAGCTTCTGCCTCCCAATAAGGAGGTCGTGGGTTCGAATCCCGGACCACCCCAACATCACACGAATTCAATTGTGCAGTCACTCACAATAGCTTCAGCTATTGCAACAGCATCTAGTTAATCTTTTGTTGTTTGCACTGTACTATTTATTCTTGTAAATCAGGGACTGCAGATGGAAACTAGCTCTTTAGCTCTAATCTGGTGCGGAACATCCATAGAACTATAATAAAACCTGGAAGATGAATCCAAGATGGCCGTCCTGTTTATCCCTATGGAGAGTGCTCATTGGCGCATGACCCCAAAAAAGTTTCTTACTTCCGCATTTACTTCCTGATACGGAGGCGGCCATCTTTGTTTTACTTCCTGATACGATGGCTGCCATCTTTATTTTACTTCCTGAAACGGAGGCTGCCATCTTTGTTTTAGGACGCCACGTGACAACAATCCCCCACTTCATATAAAAACGGTAATTTCTGTGATTTTAGAAACGGTAGAAAAGAACATTTCCTTCTATTTTATTTAAATACCGATAATAATTCAGTCCTGTCTGTGATTATAATGTGACATTTTAGAAAAAGGCTGGTTCCAAGAGGCTGCAGTACCTCGCACGGCCACAAATCAATCTGGGACACAGACAGAGGGGGCGTGTCTTATCCAGTTCATTTAATACATCCATGGGAACATCTCTGTTTTTTATGAGCTTAATGTCTCTGTACATTGTCCCTTCAAATAAAGACTAAACTAAACTAAAGTGTTTTTTAGGTCCCAAAACCCAGCTGACAGTTACTGGGTGAAGTGCAGTATGACCCTCTTCTTATCCTGTGATTCTCTCTCTTCAGGGCGACCGAGGAGACCCGGGCTCACCTGGGACTCCTGGAGAGACGGGTCTGGCTGGACTCCCAGGACCCATGGGCCCAGTGGGACCCCCCGGCCCCCCCGGGCCCCCAGGGTCAGGAAGATCCAGGGCCGGATTTGTAAGTCCACTCCTCAGACTCTGGAAGAACCTGTTTACTGTCCAGGACTAAACCAGGACGGAACCAGGACGGAACCAGGACTAAACCAGGACTGAACCAGGACGGAACCAGGACTAAACCAGGGCTAAACCAGGACGGAACCAGGACTAAACCAGGACTAAACCAGGACTAAACCAGGACTAAACCAGGACTAAACCAGGACTAAACCAGGGCTAAACCAGGGCTAAACCAGGGCTAAACCAGGGCTTAACCAGGGCTTAACCAGGGCTTAACCAGGGCTTAACCAGGACTTAACCAGGACTAAACCAGGACTAAACCAGGACTGAACCAGGACGGAACCAGGACGGAACCAGGACTAAACCAGGACTAAACCAGGGCTAAACCAGGACTAAACCAGGACTAAACCAGGACTAAACCAGGACTAAACCAGGACCGTGGACCTGGACTGACCGTTTTGCTCATGTTGTAGGACGATATGGAAGGTTCTGGAGGGTTTGGACTCCCTGGACTCAGAGGACCAGAGGGACCACAGGTTGGTTCCAGCTTCAAACTGTTTAAATATTACATTTTTATCAGGTTTGTTTTGTCTAATTGTGTATCTCTGTGTTCAGGGCCCTCCTGGATTCCCTGGACTTCCTGTAAGTCACTTTTTGTTAAAAAAAAATTAAATTACAATCACACAAGCTAACGTTAACACAAAAACTTGCAGCTGCTGGTCGCTCACGTCCCTCAAAGCATCATGGGGTATTGTCGTCACGTGGTGCCCTAAAGCAAAGATGGCCGCCTCCGTATCAGGAAGTAAATGCGGGAGGAACAGGGCGGCCATTTTGGATTCATCTTCCAGGTTTTATTATAGTTCTATGGGCTCTACCCATAGAACTATAATAAAACCTGGAAGATGAACCCAAAATGGCCGCCCTGTTCCTCCCTATGGCCTGAGCTCATTGGTGCATGACCCAAAAAAGTTTCTTACTTCCGCAATTACTTCCTGATACGGAGGCGGCCATCTTTGCTTTAGGGCGCCACGTGACCACAATCCCCTACTTCATATAAAAACGGTAATTTCAGTGATTTTATAAATGGTAGAAAAGAACATTTCCTTCTATTTTATTTAAATACCGATAATAATTCAGTCCTGTCTGTGATTATAATGTGACATTATAGAAAAAGGCTGCAGTACCTCACACGACCACTAATCAACCTGGGACACAGACAGAGGGGGCGTGTCTTATCCAGTTCATTTAATACATCCATGGCTCTACCTGAAGCAGACATTTTGGACTGACACGCCCCCCTCTGTGTGACTGACACGCCCCTCTCCGTGTGACTGACACGCCCCTCTCCGTGTGACTGACACGCCCCTCTGTGTGACTGACACGCCCCTCTCTCTGTGACTGACACGCCCCTCTCTGTGACTGACACGCCCCTCTCTGTGTGACTGACACGCCCCTCTCTGTGTGACTGACACGCCCCTCTCTGTGACTGACACGCCCCTCTCTCTGTGACTGACACGCCCCTCTCTCTGTGACTGACACGCCCCTCTCTGTGACTGACACGCCCCTCTCTGTGCGACTGACACGCCCCTCTCTGTGACTGACACGCCCCTCTCTGTGACTGACACGCCCCTCTCTGTGACTGACACGCCCCTCTGTGTGACTGACACGCCCCTCTCTGTGACTGACACGCCCCTCTCTGTGACTGACACGCCCCTCTCTCTGTGACTGACACGCCCCTCTCTGTGACTGACACGCCCCTCTCTGTGACTGACACGCCCCTCTCTGTGACTGACACGCCCCTCTGCTGCTGTTTCAGGGTAAGCCGGGGCTCCCGGGGTTCCCAGGACAGAAGGGGTCGGAGGGAGCTCAGGGCAGGGACGGTCAGCCCGGTCTGGACGGTTTCCCTGGACCTCAGGTGAGACGTGGCTCCAGGCTCTGCTCCGTCTGTGGAGGGCAGGACCAGAGAGCAGACCCCCCTCTCCCCAGACACTTCCTCCAGCTCTAAACTCCAGATCTCTGAATTCTAACAGTTTTTATGTTGTTGCTGTCACAGGGACTTAAAGGAGATCGAGGAGACAGAGGGGACAGGGTAAGGCCTCGTGTCGTGTTATACTCTGTGCTTCCTCACAGTTGGATGAACCCGGTGCTCTGTGACGTTTCAGGGAGATCCAGGTCGAGATGGAACTGGACTTCCAGGACCTCCAGGACCTCCAGGGCCTCCAGGCCAGATCATCTACAAGAGCCCAGGCAGCGTAAGCCCAGAAACTCTATTACAATGTGACACGACGGGAGTGTGAGAGGAGCAGGAGTCCAAGTCTGGACAATGGACTTCACACTCGGGACGTGAAGACCATTCAGATCAATAATCGTGATTATTCAAAAGATCATCGTAATAACAAAAAAAAAAAACACAATTGTGAGGATTTTAGAAGCAAAATTATTCATTTTAATTGAATCAATGCTCCAAAGTAGTGAACATTTTTATGCCACAAAACAAAGTCCTCATGTCCTCACAGTCACACGCGTCCTCACAGTCACACGTCCTCACAGTCATCGTCACGTCATCACAAACTTTTCTTTCCTCCACAGTTTGATTCTGTCACTGGTGCTGTTGGACCTCAGGTGAGTTAGAATTCTTCAAATTAATACAAACGAGAAGACTAGATTTTCGCATGTTTTGTTTTGTGGACATCTTACATGATTTTAATCTGTTCAGTTTTCCTCAGATCATTGGTTGGGGTGGTTTGTAATTGTTACTAAAACTAGTGTCAAGTGTTTAAACCATAGACATAAAAATAGTGGACAGACGGTTGTGGCTCCGCCCCTTTCATGATAATGCGGCTCAGTCATGGAGAATTCAAAATGGCTGCGGGTTAGCCCCCACCACTCCCCCCTCGGTGGGGAGGCGGGGGGAGGGCGACTTTGGGGCGGCCTTTTGCTGACGTACTGCCGTCGTTGTCTCTATGGTTACCGCCCACTCGTAGGTGTTTGGCTGCGCCTTGACATTTCCGGCGTGTAAAGCCCGCCTTCTTCATTAGATATGCACGAACTTTAACAAATCACAGGCTAAACCAGCCTGGTTCAAGTAAGCTAACGTCACAGAGCCGTAAGCTAACGTCATAGAGCCGTAAGCTAGCGTCACAGAGCCGTAAGCTAACGTCACAGAGCCGTAAGCTAACGTGACAGAGCCGTAAGCTAACGTGACAGAGCCGTAAGCTAACGTCACAGAGCCGTAAGCTAACGTCACAGAGCCGTAAGCTAACGTCACAGAGCCGTAAGCTAACGTTTGAGACCAAAGCCGTATTTTGAGCCTCAGGCTCTAAAGTAGGTTTTGAAACGTCTAACTCCCCATTGACTTGCATTGAATAATTCTACTTCCGCAGCGGCCCCTAGTGGTCAGCAGCAGATTGCAAACATGGCAGCTACAGTGGGCGGCTCAATTTGAGCGCGGTAGCCTCGCCCACTGGTTTAAACTGAGGAAAAGGCCAGCCCTGTCACTCTGGGGCCAGGCTCCTCCCCTCTGGGTTCATGCTCCTCCCCCCTGGGTTCAGGCCCCTCCCCTCTGGAGCCAGGCCCCTCCCCTCTGGAGCCAGGCTCCTCCCCCCTGGGTTCAGGCCCCTCCCCCCTGGGTTCAGGCCCCTCCCCTCTGGAGCCAGGCCCCTCCCCTCTGGGTTCATGCTCCTCCCCCCTGGGTTCATGCTCCTCCCCTCTGGGTTCATGCTCCTCCCCCCTGGGTTCATGCTCCTCCCCTCTGGGCCCAGGCTCCGCCCCTCTGGAGCTCTCAGAAGCTAAATCTCAGTGGGACTTTCCTGGTTAAATAAAGAATAAATGCCTGTAGTTCACAGACTCCTGTGTTGTGTTTCAGGGAGGACCAGGTTTGCCCGGTCAGGCTGGATTCCCTGTGAGTATTTTCATTAAAATAAACCTTCACAAAGTCCTTCACACTCAGAAACCTGCAGAATTATTCAAACTGTTGTACGTCACGATATTATTGTGTGACTTTTGACAACACGATATCATGATATGTCAGTTATTGTTCAGTCTAAAAGCTCATAAAAGTGTTTTAAATAATGTGTCTTAAAAGATGTTTCTGATGTGTTTAGGGCCCAGTTGGACCTAAAGGAGAGCGCGGAGAGCCTGGTATTCCTGGGTACGGTCTGAAGGTAAAGTTTGCTCTGTGTTTTCTCTTGTTTTAGATGGTTTTGTTTGGTGTGAATGTCCTGAGCTCGGCCTCTCTGTTCAGGGGGAGAAGGGCGAGCCTGGGCTGGTGGTCGGTCCTGATGGAAGTCTGCTGCGACTGGAGGGCCTGGGCGGGCAGAAGGTCGGTCTGAAGAAACCACACACAGCTACGAAACACTGACTGAACATTAAAGTGTTAAACATTTCTTTCTAAACTCCAGGGCGACAGAGGATCCATCGGGCCCATCGGACCTGCTGTGAGCGACTTTATCTGTTCAAACAAAAGCTTCTAACTCTTTTCTTTGGATGGATTGGTCATGTTTCTGTGATGTGTTCAGGGTCCTCCAGGTCCTCAGGGGATTAAGGGAGAGATCGGGATGCCTGGTCGACCGGTGAGTTTGTATTTTGTGTTAAGGTACAGGTTTTTTATGATTTTCTTCATTTGATTTTATTTCTTCTTTAAATCCTGTTGAAATCAAGTGTCAATTTGTGCAAAAAAGTGTAAAAATCCGTGTAAAATGACAGACATAGAGCAGAGTTCGAAACATATCGATGACATCACAATGTGAGACGAAGAATCCATCTAAAAGTTTAGCACAATTTACAACAAACACATTTTTCTGTCTCTTTAAACATTATTCCAACGTATTAAAGGTGTTCTCGTATATTTTCATTTCTTCATCAATCATTTCTATACGATCAGCAACTAGAATTTTAAACTTAAATTGCTAAAATTGTTGCGTAACTATTTTTTTTTAGCTAGCAGTTGGTTAAGATAATCATTTCTCACAGCTAATGCTAACTTGTAAAATAAAAGATAAACAACAAATTTAATTTTAAAGTAAAAACTGTCAGATTGTTTTTATGTGGAGAGTAATTCAGTTTTATTATATATATTTGTAATTTTTAAATAGTACTCAACCGTAGCATTAGCCTTTGACACTTATCCTGTTTTGTAGTAGTCTGTTTTGTAAAGTATAGTTTGTTTTGTAAAGTCTCAAGTCTTTTCAGAGACATCCAGCACAACTCACGGTTCACTGCACGATCTGTCAGAATTTATTCATGTGAGACTCGGACACAACCCCAGAGATAGACTTAGACAGGAAGTACTGACGCTAACACTGAGCCAACACTGAGCTAACACCTCGGACACAACCCCAGAGATAGACTTAGACGGGAAGTACTGACGCTAACACTGAGCCAACACTGAGCTAACACCTCGGACACAACCCCAGAGATAGACTTAGACAGGAAGTACTGACGCTAACACTGAGCTAACACCTCGGACACAACCCCAGAGATAGACTTAGACAGGAAGTACTGACGCTAACACTGAGCTAACACCTCGGACACAACCCCAGAGATAGACTTAGACAGGAAGTACTGACGCTAACGCTGAACTAACGCTGAGCTAACCCCGGTGCTGTCTGTGTTTCAGGGCCGTCCTGGAGTGAATGGATACAAAGGAGAGAAGGGCGATCCGGCCTCGGGGGCGGGGTTTGGATATCCTGTACGAGCTGCTGCACAGACTCATCTACCCTTTAATGATATCATGTGTTCTAATTGTTGTTTGTTTCCCCAGGGCCCCCCTGGACCCCCCGGCCCCCCCGGACCTCCTGGACCTTCTCCCTACGACCGCTTTAATGTGAGTTCAGCCCCTGGAACGAACGTAAACCAAAGCCTCGTTTCCACTGGTCTGTTTTGGAGCGGGTTGAACGCAGACTCAGAAAAGAATCTTCATCCGTTCAAACTCTGCCTTGAGCTTGTGATAAAGAGCTGTATTTCCACTGATGCTAACTTATATGTTGAGCCCTTAGCAAAACAAAGCTAGCAAAGCACGTTAGCATCAGCTGTTTCCTGTTTATCACTTTGTCAAGACCCAAAATATGATATTTCCAGGTCATAATCGTCTGAAATTATCCAAATGCATGACATAAAGAGCAGTTAAAACGCAGCGTAGAGTCTTTGCAGAAGGAAATAAATGCAGAAAAAGACAAACAGGAAGTAGTTTCCTGTTTACTTCTAGCTTTAGCCACGACGCCTCAAACTTGGAATTACTAAACGTCTTTTTGTGAATCGCTGACATCGGCCTCAGGATTAAAACACTAACCCTGGCCTCACTTAATGTCTGTATTGTTTATATTCATTAGATCAGTATTGAAGTTTGTGAAAATGAAAACTGTACAGTACAAATGTGTGCAATATAAAGTTTAAAGTAAATAACGGACTGTTCTTTGTCTCTACAGCGTTTTGACGACAACGCCAGGAGTTACGGAGGTACAGATGAGACAATCATTGTAAAGAATCAAGAAAATAACCAGATTTCAACAAAAAACACATGCAGTACTCTCATGATACTCCAGCCGACTGTGGCCTTTTATAACAAACAAAACTAATATATCTATATCTACATTTTGAAACTTTCAGGTCAGAAAGGAGATAAAGGAGACCAGGGTGAGCGAGGCCTTCCAGGAGTGCCAGGTTTGACTCTTTTACCTCAGTACTTTTACTTTTACCTGAATACTTTGCTTTTTCCTGAACACTTCTCGTTGATCTTTTGTTTAGGCTCAGGCAGCTTCGACGTTTACTCGTATCTGGTGAGTCTCATGTTTCTGAGACTCAATGAATAAATAAATGTGTTTCTGACTGATGTTGTGATCCCAGAATGACCTGAAGGGGGCGCAAGGAGACCCCGGACTGAAGGGAGAGAAGGGAGAGCCCGGCGGAGGCTCCTACGATCCAAACTCCATCCCACAAGGACCACCTGGACCTGCTGGACCTCCTGGACTCCCTGTGAGTCAGGACTGAACCAGGACTGAACCTGGACAGAACCGGGACTGAACCTGGACTGAACCTGGACTGAACCTGGACAGAACCGGGACTAAACCTGGACTGAACCGGGACTGAACCTGGACTGAACCGGGACTGAACCGGGACTGAACCGGGACTGAACCGGGACTGAACCGGGACTGAACCTGGACTGAACCTGGACTGAACCTGGACTGAACCTGGACTGAACCGGGACTAAACCTGGACTGAACCTGGACTGAACCTGGACTGAACCTGGACTGAACCTGGACTGAACCGGGACTGAACCGGGACTGAACCGGGACTGAACCTGGACTGAACCTGGACTGAACCTGGACAGAACCTGGACTGAACCTGGACTGAACCTGGACAGAACCTGGACAGAACCTGGACAGAACCGGGACTAAACCTGGACTGAAGCGGGACTGAAGCGGGACTGAAGCGGGACTGAAGCGGGACTGAAGCGGGACTGAACCGGGACTGAACCGGGACTGAACCGGGACTGAACCGGGACTGAACCGGGACTGAACCTGGACTGAACCTGGACTAAACCTGGACTGAAGCGGGACTGAAGCGGGACTGAAGCGGGACTGAAGCGGGACTGAAGCGGGACTGAAGCGGGACTGAAGCGGGACTGAAGCGGGACTGAACCAGGACTGAACCTGGACTGAACCTGGACTGAACCGGGACTGAACCAGGACTGACTCTCTCCCACACCCCTCTCTCTTTCTCAGGGTCCAAAGGGTGACTCGGTGGTGGGCCCTCCTGGACCTCAGGGCCATCCTGGAGTTCCTGGTGTTGGTTACGATGGTCGGCCGGGGGCCCCTGGTCCCCCCGGTCCCCCTGGAAACCCCGGGTCGTCGGTGCACGGAGGATATCCTCGTGAGTCCTGCTGAAACTGTGCTCTGTGACGTGATCAAACATGTTTAAAATGACCCTCTGTCCCGCAGCGGTGACCATCCCCGGCCCCCCGGGGCCCCCCGGCCCACCTGGCTCTCCTGGACACTCCTCTGGGGTAAGTCTGTGCCTCTGTGTTCCTCTGAGACTCTGGATCCCGGTCACACGTGTGAGACGCCTCCTCAGGACCCTCAGTCGATGATGGTTTGAGCTGTTTGTTCTGCTCGTGTCTTTAACGACCCGAGTGCATGAGCTGGTGCTTTCACATTCACTGCAGATGGTTCTGTCGTTCTACTGCTCCAAGAAAAACTGAACCAATATCAGTTTAAATCAGCAACACGTCACAGCAACAGCATGTGACTCTCAAAATTATAAACACATGAAACTCTAATGCAGCGGGTCTCAAACTGGGGTCCCCCAAACACTGTGAGAACATTGATCATTACTTGAATACTACAATTACTTAAGATATACAATCAAACAAGTTATATGAAATATTAAACTTTCATCTAAATGTGATTATTGGGATATTTTCATATTTTCAAGGGGTCCCAGGTCTCAAAAACAACTGCTGATCTAATGAACGTTGTAAAAATATAATTTGGTCATATTTAGCTTTATGAAAATGCTGGTCCAAACGACTAAACCTGTGTTTGTTGCAGGTGACGGTTCTGAACTCGTTCGACACGATGATGGCCACCGCGCGCCGTCAGCCCGAAGGAAGCCTCATCTACATCCTGGACAAGGCCGACCTGTACCTGCGAGTGCGGGAGGGCATCCGGCAGGTCCTGGTACGTCCCGGCCGTAAAACCCATCTCCAAAACCCCCAGAGCAGCTCACACTCTGCTCCTCTGCCCTCACAGTCGTGTATCAAACATTATTGATGTCTCTGTCGCTGATACCGCTGACCGCAGCAGATGCACAGCCCTCTGCGGCCGACACAAAGTCCATCCCACCGACTTTAATTTAATGTTAACATAAAATCTATTGATCAAATCCAGTTTATGATTCACCGTAAATAACCCTCTTATGAAGACAGTGACTCGAGGGCACTTATGGAAGGCTCTGAGCCGTTCTACACCAAGGATTTGGGAAAAGGTATCTCTGAAAAACTCTTCTGATGATGTGTCCTTGAGCAAGACACTGTCAGGTCCACCTTTTGTGTCTCCTGGTGGTCAGAGAGCGCATTGGCGGGTAGGTCTCCCTCAGTTTGATCCAGGTTATTTTGTAATTGAAAAAAATACTTTACAGATCACTTAAAGTGCCGAGGACACTGTTAGACACTTGTTTCATTAATCTTGTTAACAAGCTCCTCTTCTCTGCTTCTTCTCTGGGGCTCATAAAAACAAAGACTCTACACATTTGTGACTTTGTCAAAGGCAGAGATTCTAAGGTCTCCTGTGCCGTTTTTAACTCCATTACAACTGAGTGTTTACATTAGCATGTCAGTGCGAGCTAGCTTTTGTTTATTTCCTCATGGTAATTCCTTGCTCCCGGTAGATGGAGGGCAATTTAAAATGCACGTTTTCTTCAACTCATTGGAGCCCTTCGTGGTCATTCATTGGTTTATTTTTTCGTATGTTTCGCAGCTCGGCGACTATAACCCGTTCTTCAGAGATCTGGAGAACGAGGTCGCAGAAGTGCAGCCCCCTCCAGTGGTGGTCTACCCTCAGTCCCCCGTCCAGAACCCCGACCGGACCAGAGACCCGTCCAGGGACCACAGCCACGACCAGGGCCAGAGCAACGGGGCGGGGCACTACTCCGAGAGCGTGGTCCGGCCGCTGGACCCTCCGGTGTACAAACCGGCAGTGGAGCCGGCGTACCCCCCGCACTACGACCCGCGCTTCCCCGACACGAGGCTCACGCAGGCCGGGCACACGGACAGCAGCCAGGCCCCCGACAGGACGGACGGCCGACACCCCTACGCCCCAGTGACCCCGCAGAGGAGACCCAACCCCCAGCCAAACCCCAACCCTCACCCTCACCTGGAGACCGGAGCTACTGGGGTGAGTATCCATCCTCTGCTCCTCACCTTTTTCATGTAAAAGACAGTTTAGACCCTTGATTTTCCTCCAGTGCCGGGGAACACCAGTGCGCCTTGAGGTTTTGCTGCTGTGCCTTGAGAAAATGTCCAGTTTGAGTTATCAGATTCACAAATGCGGATTTATTTAAGTAATTTACCTTTTTGGAGTGTCCTGAGCGACATTTCCACCAAAGAAAGAACGCAAAACCATCACGATTACCAAATTTAATGAACTAAACAGTGCCACAGACATTATTTGCCTCATTATATACAATATGTTTAACTAAATGGTCTGATTTGGTCATGTTTTAGTGGTAGGTTGCGTGCCGTGGTGGTTTTTAAACCCAAAACGTGTGCCACGACTCAAAAAAGGTTGAAAAACACTGGTTTAGACGATCCATTTCACTAAAACATTGTGAACATTATTATATATTTTTTTTAATTATATTATTTTAAGGTTTGACAGTTTGTGTAAAGTTTATAATGTCTCATGTTCTCGTCTCATGCTCTCGTCCGATGTTCTGGCCTGATGTTCTCACCCGGTGTTCTGCTGATGCTCTGCTCTGATGTTCTCGTCTCACGCTCTCGTTTGATGTTCTGCTCTGATGTTCTGCTCTGATGTTCTGCTCTGATGTTCTGCTCTGATGTTCTCGTCTGATGTTCTCGTCTGATGCTCTCGTCTGATGCTCTCGTCTGATGCTCTCGTCTGATGCTCTCGTCTGATGCTCTCGTCTGATGCTCTCGTCTGATGCTCTCGTCTGATGCTCTCGTCTGATGCTCTCGTCTGATGCTCTCGTCTGATGCTCTCGTCTGATGCTCTCGTCTGATGCTCTCGTCTGATGCTGCTCTCGTCTGATGCTCTCGTCTGATGCTCTCGTCTCACGTCCTCGTCTGATGCTCTGCTCTGATGCTCTCGTCTCATGCTCTCGTCTCACGCTCTCGTCTCACGTTCTCGTCTGATGTTCTGCTCTGATGTTCTCGTCTCACGCTCTCGTCTCACGCTCTCGTCTCACGTTCTCGTCTGATGTTCTGCTCTGATGTTCTCGTCTCACGTTCTCGTCCGATGTTCTGGTCTGATGTTCTGGCCTGATGTTCTCGTCTGCAGCTGCACCTGATCGCGCTGAACTCTCCTCAGTCTGGAAACATGAGGGGCATTCGAGGAGCAGATTTCCAGTGCTTCCAGCAGGCCCGGGCCGTGGGTCTTAAGGGCACGTTCAGGGCTTTTCTGTCCTCCAAACTGCAGGACCTCTACACCATCGTACGCAAGTCCGACCGGGACGGATACCAGATCCTCAACCTGAAGGTACAAGAGCCACTCCCTGAACACTTCACACTCGCACAAACGATCTACAACAGGGCCGCTCAACTGAAGGCCCGTGGGCTGAATCGGGCCCTCCCAGGGACATGATCCGGCCCTCAACCTTTCTTCAACATATAGAAAATATTTTAACTCTTGTTTTTGTTTTAGTCCTGGTTTAGTCCTGGTTTAGACCTGTGTGTAGTCCTGATCTAGTTCTGGTTTAGTCCTGGTGTAGTCCTGGTGTAGTCCTGGTGTAGTCCTGGTGTAGTCCTGGTGTAGTCCTGGTGTAGTCCTGGTGTAGTCCTGGTGTAGTCCTGATCGAGTTGTGGTTTAGTCCTGATCTAGTCCTGGTTTAGTCCTGATCTAGTCCTGGTTTAGTCCTGATCTAGTCCTGGTTTAGTCCTGATCTAGTTCTGGTTTAGTCCTGATCTAGTTCTGGTTTAGTCCTGGTTTAGTCCTGGTTTTAGACCTGGTTTAGTCCTGATCTAGTTATGGTTTAGTCCTGGTTTTAGACCTGGTTTAGTCCTGATCTAGTTCTGGTTTAGTCTTGGTGTAGTCCTGATCTAGTCCTGGTTTAGTCCTGGTGTAGTCCTGATCTAGTCCTGGTTTAGTCCTGGTGTAGTCCTGGTTTTAGACCTGGTTTAGTCCTGGTTTAGTCCTGATCTAGTTCTGGTTTAGTCCTGGTTTTAGACCTGGTTTAGTCCTGATCTAGTTCTGGTTTAGTCTTGGTGTAGTCCTGATCTAGTTCTGGTTTAGTCTTGGTTTAGTCCTGATCTAGTTCTGGTTTTAGACCTGGTTTAATCCTGATCTAGTTCTGGTTTAGTCCTGGTTTTAGACCTGGTTTAGTCCTGATCTAGTTCTGGTTTAGTCTTAGTTTAGTCCTGATCAAGTTTCTGTTTTAGTCCTGGTTTTAGACCTGGTTTAATCCTGATCTAGTTCTGGTTTAGTCCTGGTTTTAGACCTGGTTTAGTGCTTGTTTACTTTGGTCCATACAAAAAGACATTTTATAACAAAGACAGTGGCTTTATTCAATCAAAATGTCAACAAATACTAAACATTTTCTGATTTTGATCAACTGGGTCAAATGAATCGGGTTCAACCACTTTAACTTTTCACTTTTGGGGTAAAATGAACTTGTAATTCTGTTTAAAAGGACACACTGGACACAAAGACCAACGATTTACAAACCTTGACTTTTCCTCTCGAATGTAAAGCCATATTTTAAATTTAGATTAGATTTCGATTTGATTCCTGTCCAGAAATCCTTTTAGCCGAAAGAGATGTGTACATTTTATAACAAATTAAACACCCCAAAGTTGATGTATAGTCCTCGCTTTTATGTATTTTACCCAAACTTAACTTTTCGAAGTTGTTTTTCCTCCAAGGGTCAACTTTTGTTTGAAAACTGGGAGTCGATCTTCGGGGACAACGCCAGTAAACTGAGGGAGAACGTTCCCATCTACTCCTTCGACGGGCGAGACATTCTCCGGGACAGCGCCTGGTGAGTGACAGTGACATGGAAGATTATTTAAACAGAATTAAAAGAGAGAACAAACAGCGTCGGGGCAATGACACTTCCCTGCGGTACGCCACATTGCACTGGGAAGAAAACGGGAGTCTGATTCTGGTTTGTTGTGTTCAAATTGTATTAACCTTATTCTGCCCCGCCCACTTTTGCCTCTTTTTGCCACAGATCACACTTTTGTTGTAAACGCACTTCTGTTTGACGAGAACTCCGTTAAAGCTAATGATGAACGAGGGAAAAGTCTGACGCTAAAATGTTACATAAAGTAGATTGATTTGTGTAAAATGTTTAATGAACACGAGCAACAACAAGTCACAACACAACGATTTCCTGAAAACGTCTTTTTAGTCGAGTAGAACTTATTTTCTGTTGAGCTCGTCTGCTACGTGTGAACTACAACGGAAACAAGACGGCGGCGCTACGACAACTTCAGGAATAAAGTGAATACAGGGCCGTAGAAGCCGGTACTGACGCCTCTAACTAAAAAGGAGACAAAAAAAAGAACTAACCTAAACCCCAAGAAAAGCGAAAATGGGACCACCGTGCCCACCAGGTCAAACAAAAAGCTAAGCTAACAAAAGGCTACAAAAACGCCAGAGTGCCTGCAGGGGGCAGCAGCACGGCCTGCACGAGGGGTGGAGCCGCAGCAGAGAGAGAGTGAAAGGCAAAGAAAAAAGAGCCTGGAGCCAAGACTAACAAAAATATAATCTTAGACCTACAAAAACATACAATAAATCAATTATCAATAATGCTACAAAAAAGGGAAAAATATACAAAAACTAATCCAAGAAAAAAATACTAGAAAAACTATGGAAGAGCCACTTTCACAAACGTGCGTAACCCTTGTCCCTCCTCAGGCCGGAGAAGATGCTGTGGCACGGCTCGAGCTCCAGGGGGCAGCGTCAGACGGACAACTACTGCGAGACGTGGAGGGCGGGCGACCGAGCCGTGAGCGGTTTGGCCTCGTCCCTGAGCACCGGACTCCTGCTCCACCAGACCTCGGGCTCCTGCAGCGCCCAGTACATCGTGCTGTGCATCGAGAACGCCTTCACCGCACACGCCCGCAAGTAGGAGCCACGAGACGGGCGGGACATCCGGAGAGCGAGGCGCGTGACGAGGCAAAGAGCTCAGGGCTGAGAGGGCGCCCCTGTCGTGTGCCCAGGGTCCAGGAGGAAAAAAAACAACACACCTTTGACCTGTGAATTATCCACGATGTTTACATTTGAGGAACTTTACATATCGTTATCTTTGCAATTCTCTAAAATCTATAGACTCTTTAAACCAGGGCTGTCCAAACTTTTTCCATCGAGGGCCACATATTGAAATATAGACCAAGCGGAGGGCCACAAATCAATCGTGAAACATTAAAAAAGCTGCATTTATCTGATGTTTTAAGCTCCACCACATCTACATTCAGTCTCAGTGCCTTAATATCAGGTCTGTGCTGCACCAAAATGTTAGTTATTTAGGTTAGAATTGTAGAAAATCTGAAATGTGCTGTAAATAGAACTTATCAGGACAATGTGGGCCAGTTCACCAGGAAGACTGAGGGCCAAGAAAAATTGGTCTGAGGGCCGCATTTGGCCCCTGGGCCTGAGTTTGGACATGCCTGCTTTAAACATATTTAAACGAAAACATTTTACATTTCAGAATGGAGGCAAAAGTGAAGTGGAACAATGTCGGGCTGCAACGAATGATTATTTTGGTAATCGATTAGTTGTTTTGATTGCGAAAGGCCAGTGAATGTGGAATTTTTTTTATTTTTTAAGACGAAGCTAAAGAGATGCTGCAGGAGAATGATTTAATTGTGTGCATCATTAAAAAATAAATCAATAATAATTAAAAACACACATTTCACACATTTCTAGCGTCATGTTATGTTAGTTGCTGCTCTGTGTCATTTAGTTGACGATTATATCAATAATCGATTAGTTGATTAATTGGTTTCAGCCCTAGAACAATGTGATTTCACAAGAAACTGGGATTAACCTCAGAATATCACAAAATATGAAAAATTAAGGTGGTTTTGGTGAATGAAAACCACTCAGACACATGTGAGCGCAGAGCCCGACTTAAACAGAAAAAATATTTTACATTTTGATGTTTAAATCCAGATTTTTAGATTATATTGGACAAATACTGACGGAAATGTTGACCTCACGATTTTTTTCCATTTCCATCTATTTCATACTTTATCACAAATTATACTTTATGTGACGCTCAGATGATTTTGAGTCTAGAAATGTTTATATTCTCCATCCTTTGTCATAGAAATCCAAATGAACTGACATTTCTACCCTGGAAAATCAATATTGTTGCTTATTTCGTAACAAAGACCTAAAATCATTACTGTTAATCCCAGTTCCTTCAGTGAAATCACTTTATGTTCCGCTTCACTTTTGCCTCCGTTCTGAATTCAGAATGATTTTGCCCTAATGTGAATTATAATTAAAAAAGATAATAAATATTAAGTAGAAGAGAAGTTTAAAATATTGTTTTACTGAAATTAAAGGCCCTGTACCTGATTTTTTTATTGTCGTGAAACAGGAAAAACAGAACTAGTCATTGTTCCGGATTTTTTTTTTTTTTCATATAATAAAGTAAACTCCATGTTCCTCCAGCTCAGATTATCGTAAAAGCATCTATTCAGTTAAAATGACGTCACAACTTTTACTCTGCATCTGTTTATTGAGCGTTTTATTCTACGAGAAGCAGGAAGTGCGCTGTTAGCATGCTAATGTTTGTTAGCTTTAGCGCTCTGGTGAAAAGTGCTTCTAAACTCATGGAGGCATTAGGAACATGAGAGATACACGAGATTGATGGAATGAGTTTTTGTCACTTTTAGTCCCGTTTTCGTCACAATTTTGTCACTTTTAGTCGCAATTTTTGTCGATTTAGTTATGTTTTTGTCACTTTTTTCCTGTCTGTATTTGCATCCTTAATTTATGCTAATGTTTTTTAGCTTTAGCGCTGGTGAAAAGTGCTTCTAAACTGATGGAGGCATTAGGAACGTGAGGGACACATGAGACGGGAGATGGGAGCAGTTTAACATCGACTAGTTCTGTTTTTCACGTTTCATAACAATAAAAATCAGGTGCAGGGCCTTTAAAGTTGACTCTGCAACTTGATATTTATTTCTTTTTCTTATTATTCATACTTTAAATTGAAATCATTTGGACTTTGTTGAATCTAGATGTTAATAGCTGCGATAAAATCATCTAAAAAGTAAAAGATTGGGTTCAAAACGTTCATTTTCACGGCTTAAATTTTATGTAAATTCGCTTTTTGAATATTATAAAGTGGTTTTTTAATATTCTCGTCATTCTGCTGCCAAATAGAACGTGACAAGCCAGTAGTTTTGACATGATACAAGCGTAAATGTCTTTTTTAAAATCGAAATTTTACTGACAAAAACAAACTCAATCCACATTTACAGGTTCGTTTGTTGCTTTTCTTTTCCTCGTGAACGTAAACATCGTGTATAGTTTCTGTTGTGGTCATTTTCTGGATCCTCATTGGCCGCTGCTTCCCTCCTCTTTCACGTCATGTGACCTCGTGGCGTCCAATGAACTGCGAGCGTGTGCTTCTGGCCCCGCCCCCTCCAGACGCCAAAGAGACGGCTGGGCGTTCTCCGCAAAAAACGATCTGTTTGACTTAAAAATGGCTTTAATTAAGACGTTTTATCTTGATTTAAGCAGTTTTTACCGGTTTAGATTTGTCGAATTATTAAAAACTCACCCGCAGTTTTTACTTTTTTCTCATTTTACAAAAAAATTGGACGGATTTCCAACTGATTCAAAGCAAATTTAGATCTTAATATATTCATTTTGTTCCTGTTGAGAACAAAAATACAGAAAATGTGTACTTTATTTTGCCTTGAACAAAATAAAACTGTTTAAACTTGTAAAACGTATAATTTAAGTCATTTTTAACCATTTTAGATCCTTTTTTTTTGCAGTGTTGGCACATATTTCCTTCAAAGGGACCAGGCACATCATCAAAAAATAAAAATTGTATTCATTTTTACAAACTTGTATATTAAATGTCAACTGTCTGTTTCTATTTTTGCCAATATCAACTGTATTTTCCAAAATTGTTGTAACCTTTTTATACTTTAGGTAATTTTTCACGTTTTTAGTGTGGGTTAAAATGGTGAAACTTTTAAAGACTATTTTAAAATTTAAGAAAAAGATAGATATTTATTTTTCAATGAAGTTCTAACATGTAAAAGCTTTGGGGCAATAAAAACACCGGATATTTAGGTCAACAATTTCTCAAACTGTGCCTTCTTCTTGGACCAGGACTGCTCTAGTTTTAATACTTTTTGTACATAAAAATCACAACTTTTTTGTCTTTTTTTTGGAGATAATTGTTGAAATATTATAGAAATATAAATGAGGATTTTCAGGGAGAGATTCAAAGAAAGTTTGGTGCTGATTTTTGTGACTGAAACGATAAAAGTAACAAACCAGTGTTAAACCAGGGCTTCTGCGCAGGACCAAACCAGGACTAAACCAGGACTAAAACCAGGACTAAACCTGGACTAAACCTGGACTAAACCTGGGCTTCTGCACAGGACTTAAAACGGGACTAAACCAGGACTAAACCTGGACTAAACCAGGGCTAAACCTGGGCTAAACCCTGAACTAAAACCAGGGCTAAACCAGGACCAAACCAGGACCAAACCAGGGCTTCTGCGCAGGACTAAACCCGGACTAAACCTGGACTAAACCTAGACTAAACCCGGACCAAACCTGGACTAAACCTGGACTAAACCAGGACCAAACCCGGACTAAACCTGGACTAAACCAGGACTAAACCAGGACTAAACCCTGAACTAAAACCAGGGCTAAACCAGGACCAAACCAGGGCTTCTGCGCAGGACCAAACCAGGACTAAACCAGGACTAAACCTGGACTAAACCTGGACTAAACCTGGACTAAACCTGGACTAAACCCGGACTAAACCTAGACTAAACCTAGACTAAACCCGGACCAAACCTGGACTAAACCAGTGTTAAACCAGGGCTTCTGCACAGGACCAAACCCGGACTAAAACTGGACTAAAACCAGGACTAAAACCAGGACTAAAACCAGGGCTAAAACCAGGACCAAACCTGGACTAAACCAGGACCAAACCAGGACCAAACCAGGACTAAACCAGGACTAAACCAGGACCAAACCAGGACCAAACCAGGGCTTCTGCGCAGGACTAAACCCGGACTAAACCTGGACTAAACCAGGACTAAACCTGGACTAAAACCTGGACTAAAACCTGGACTAAAACCTGGACTAAAACCTGGACTAAACCAGTGTTAAACCAGGGCTTCTGCACAGGACCAAACCCGGACTAAAACTGGACTAAAACCAGGACTAAAACCAGGACTAAAACCAGGACCAAACCAGGACCAAACCAGGACCAAACCAGGGCTTCTGCGCAGGACTAAACCCGGACTAAACCTGGACTAAACCAGGACTAAACCTGGACTAAAACCTGGACTAAAACCTGGACTAAAACCTGGACTAAACCTGGACTAAACCTGGACTAAACCTGGACTAAACCTGGACTAAACCTGGACTAAACCTGGACTAAACCTGGACTAAACCCGGACTAAACCCGGACTAAACCCGGACCAAACCCGGACCAAACCAGTGTTAAACCAGGGCTTCTGCACAGGACCAAACCCGGACTAAAACTGGACTAAAACCAGGACTAAAACCAGGACTAAAACCAAGACCAAACCTGGACTAAACCAGGACCAAACCAGGACCAAACCAGGGCTAAACCAGGACTAAACCAGGACCAAACCAGGACCAAACCAGGGCTTCTGCGCAGGACTAAACCCGGACTAAACCTGGACTAAACCAGGACTAAACCTGGACTAAAACCTGGACTAAAACCTGGACTTCTGCGCAGGACTAAACCCGGACCTGTTCTGGTGAGGTTCTGTGCTGGACCTGTTCTGGTGAGGTTCTGTGCAGGACTGAACCAGGACTAACCCTGGACATGTTCTGGTCAGGTTCTGTGCAGGACTAACCCTGGACCTGTTCTGGTGAGGTTCTGTGCAGGAGTCGTGTTTGTTGTTTGTTAAAAGTGTCTGAGTTAAACCTGTGAATGATCAGCTCCAAAGAAAGAATAAATGTTCCTCAAACTCCTCTGGTGTGTCTTTGTTCAGAGCTCGACCTCAGCAGTAACTTCAACAAACGGCACGTCTCGTCGTACTTTTCTGACTTACAAACAGCAGAAGATTCTCAGAAAAGTGATGTCAGTTATTAAAAAACGCCACACACCGAGAGTTCAGCAGGAAGTGTTTTTGACCGTCAGAGGGAGAGGATTTTCTTACTTTTTCTAACAAACAGGCGCAAATGAAGCTAAATACAACTTCAGATACGGTAGGTTTTTGATGGCGGAACATTGTTAGAACAAGATTAAAAGAGAGAAAAGTCACTATAGCATAATATTTGTTCTTCACATAAATAACGATTAGTGAGTATCTTGGAGTCCCTCACACTTTAGCCTGTGTACTTTATTTTCTATTTTAGCTTCGCTTTCAACACGATCAGGTCAAGCTTTTGAACAAACTCTGGGACATTTACTCTACTCTTTGCCTCTTTATTAGAAGCTTCCCGTCAGAGAGAACACAGTGGGTCGGTGCTGGTGTCCCTCAGGGGTGTGTCCTCTCTCCTCAGCTGTTCTCTCTCTGACACGTCCACTCACAGCTCTGGGTCCATCCTCAAATATACAGCGCTGGTGTCCCTCAGGGGTGTGTCCTCTCTCCTCAGCTGTTCTCTCTCTGACACATCCACACAAAGCTTTGGGTCCATCCTCAAATATACAGACGACTCAACAATAACTGACTTATTTCTGACTCTAATGAACATTTCTATACAAACATACAGCTCAACGTAGGGCTGGGCGATACGGCAAAAAATTATCACGATTTTCTTGGGGCCAGATCATGATTTCGATTTTAATCATGATTCATATTCACTTTGTATTTTTCTATTGCCTTTAATAGAACTCCACGATTTAGTAAAAATATCTAAGTGTGATTTTTCTGACCAGTGCGATTGTGATTAGATGTACGAGTTATGTTTTAAAGGGATTCTGTTCAAATTCACATTTTTGTCACATTTAGTCGCGTTTTTGTCACGCTCAGTCGTGTTTGTCATATCTTTGTCACATTTAGTCACCTCTTTGTTGTTTTTGTCTCTTTTAGTCGTGTCGTTGTAGTTTGTAGGCACGTTTTTGTCGTGTTGAACTCATTATCACTTTTGGTAGTGTTTTGTTGCACACGTTTGTACAAATCCAAACTACATTGCACCACAAAGCAAGACATTTTGTAGATTTCATTTCATTGTGCAACCCTAATCTGTAAGAGGTAAATAAAGTCGTCTGCTCAGAGGCTTCAGAGGCTGAACAACAGGAGAAAATGTGTGTTTGGACAGACAGCTAGACAACATTAGATCACACATTAGATCGATCACAAAAGAAGGATTCTATCACCTAAAAAATATTGCCAGAGTTAGACCATTTCTCTCTCAAGCCGGCGCAGAAACGTTAATTCGAGTTGATTACTGTAATGCTCTCCTCATCGCTCTTCCAAAGAAAAATATTGCCCCACTACAATTACTTCAAAACTCTGCACACGGCGACTGACGAGGACCAAAAAGAGAGAGCACATCACACCCTCAGGCCTCTGCTCCCTGTGAGTTTCAGGATAGATTTTAAAGTACTCTTAATGGTCTCAATCCAATCTATTTAACTGATCTGCTTTTACCACACGAGCCTCTCGGACCCTCAGCTCATCAGGTAGTCATCTTAGAGTTAAGACTAAAACGTACGGTGAGGCCTCGTTCAGTTTTTACGGAACAGTCGACCTGAGGAGCTGAGGTCTGCTGCCAGTGTTCATATTTTTAAAAATAAACTTAAAATATATCTTTTTAAATTAGCCTATGATTAAAATTTAAATATGAGTTAAATCACTTTTAGTCGGGTTCCTTTGTGTTACGTTTTTAATTCTTCCTTTTTGTCTATTCACAACACTCTAATTTGTATTTCTGTGCATATTCTCACATTCTAACTTTTATGCTCTTATAATCCTAAGGAGTCCTCTCTGTTTGTCTGTTGCTAATTGTTGTATTTGTGAAGCACTTTGAGCTACATTTTAAATGTATGAAAAGTGCAATACAAATAAAGTTTGATTGACCAAAAAAACATTTCACAAAAACAGATTGTCCCAGGGACCAGCTCACGATTCTGTTTTTATCACCGTATCACCCAGCGCATCTAAAACAAAAGAACTCAACACATATCTAAAGACATATCCATCACAGATTCTAATTTTTCAGCTCTCACAAAAATGGAAACCCCAAACATATAATTTACAATTAGATGCGTCCGAATCTCAATCTTTAGATTAATTGCTCAGCTCCATCAGTTGTACCTCAGGATGAATCTACAGCTTCTGCCCAAAAAAACCAACATAAACTACGACTAAACATGAACTAAACCTGGTCCAACATCAAACCTCACCAATACAAGCCTTTCTGTGAGGAGTTTGCATGTTCTCCCTGTGTCTGCGTACGTTCCCTTCCATTAAAAACATGTACAGTGGGCTCCAGGACTCCCCTGAAGAAGATCTGCTAAATGTCAGTGGACTTTCCGGATTACAGGACCAATATCATGCATTATTTGTGTGTTGTTGTCCTTTAAACCTGCTCTTATCGTCGCCTGTGTCATATAAAGGTCAGTAAATTATGCAGAACAGACTCAATGCTGAGGCTGTGATGTCATCTTCTAAATGTAATTAAGATGATAAGATTTGGTGTAACTGCGAAGACGCGTAAACGGCGTTTTTAAATCTTTGCACTCTGGGACCTGGTTTCAGGAAGTGTCGGTTTGCTCCGTGTGGATGATACACGCTTTAGTAAAGACGAGCCCCATCGACCGATTAGTCGAGTAAAAGAGTCAAACCTCTCCACCGTCTCCATGTATCTGACCAAAGTGCACTCAAAAAAACAGAACTGCACAGGAAAAACAACGATTTATACATAAAAGTACTAGGGCTGGTCGATATGGCAAAAAATTATGATCGCGATTTTCTTGGGGCCAGATCGTGATTTTGATTTTATCACTTTGTATTAGTGGTGTAAGAAAGAGAGAAAAAAAACTGGATTCTGCGATATATCACGATACTTCATCTTTTGTATTTCACTGAAAGGCCCGGCCACTAGATGTCAGTGAAGGGCACCAGACATTGTTAACCTCCCTCACCACGAAAGAACAACAGCACAATCTCACGAGAGGCTTCGGTACGGCATCTCGCGGTAGTTGAAGCACAGCGCTGCATCTAATCATTTTCAACACGGCGGAAAAAGGATTTGCGAGGGGCTCCGAGCATGTACAAAGCGGACATTTGGAGTCACTTTGGCTTTTACAACAAAGATGGAACAACAGAGTTTGACAAGAGCCATGCGGTGTGCAAAATCTGCCGCGCAAAAATAAAATACTGCGGAAACACCACAAACCTTTGGGCTCATGTGTCACGACACCACAACGAAGTGGAGGGAAAGAAGCCGAAACAATTCAAACACACAAACCTTTGAGTGTGTTTTCACATTCACTGTCCACCTGTAACAGACACGGCTTTAGTACAAGACGAGCCTCACACACTTTCACTCTAAACCTAGAACTAACACTGAAAAAACATTTCTATACAGAGCCATGTCTTACTGGAATGTGCTGATTATAATAGAGAACCATCGTGTTTTCAAAAGAAGCTTAAAGAGATCAATGTTGGAAAATGTAATCATGCTCAATGTTTAAGGCAAACTGTACCATCTTTGTGCTTTATCATAAAACCTTATGATTGAACTCAAATGTAGTTTTCTGATCGTTAATGCTCGAATTTTATTATGTACTGTCTTGAAGTGTTTTAAATTGTGAAATTGGACCCCACGAAGAATAGTCTTTGCTGCTGTACAGACTAATGGGGATCCTTAAATAAACAAATTCTCGTCTCAAATGACTCTTGATCAAGCTAATTTAGTCACGTTACCCTCAAACTCTCAGCGTGCCGCAAAAATTACGCATTCCATTATGTATTATGTACATGCAAAGACATGCGCCCTCTTAGTTCAGCTGAGAACGAAGGCTTTCCTGTCACGATGAACACTCTCGAGCCCCGTTACACCATACCTCCCCAACAACATTTTACAGACTTTGCCTAACAAGGATACCATACCATACCAACTTTATTTATAAGGCACTTTAAAAAATTTTTACAGTCGGCCAAAGTGTCGTACACAAAACAAACAAAATCACATAGTATTAAAAGCTACGGAAAAAAGGTGCGTTTTTAGAAGTGATTTAAAAACAGACAGAGATTGAGCCTAATCTCTAAAGGCAGCTGGTTTCACAGTCACGGAGCAGCAACTGAAAAAGCACAGTCCCCACAAAGCTTGTGTTTTGTTTTTGGGACGACAAGCTGCAGCTGATCTGACCTGAGGGCTCGAGAGGGCGGGGCATCAGGTGGATCAGATCAGAGAGGTACAAAGATGTTCAAAATAATGGACTGGATGAACTTCGTTTCACAGAGAGTGTCGTTAACGTGTGACGGCTGGAGTTCTAGGGCCACGGAGTCCTACGTAACCATCACGGCACATCACATCACCGACGGGTGGAAGATGGTTTAACTCATACAACTGTTTCAATTAATTGTGTCAGCCTTAATATGGACATGGACATTTTGCCTTTTCAGTGTAATGGAAATGGATTGCACTAGTGCATTTTATAGACGTACTGGGGAGAGCGCTGGTCATATGGCGTATGCAGGTTGTGACCGCCAGGGGGCATCGGTAAGGATCCACACGAAGAGATGAACCAGGATTATTAGATTTTGTATTTATTGTAATTTGGTGATTGCATGTGGGTCTGTGTGGGTGTGTGTTGTTCTGTAACATAAACAAAAGGGGAATATATATTACAAACACTTCTAAATACAACAAGGATAACGCAAATACACACAAGAACAGCTCCGTCATCGCTAATGCAGCTAGCGCTTAGCTCGAGGCATGTAGCAGTGAACACACAAACAATATACGATTAAATGGCCTTAACTTAAACTTAACATTTCCTACAATGGCATGCAAGCTGTGTGCCTAAATGTGGAGTGTGTGCTTAATCCAACCACTACTCACTGTTTGTTACGCACACACTGAGAACCACGAGGTCTGCACGATGCGCTTACAACTACTAAACCTTAGCAAACACGTAGCGCTGTCAACCAAACTTAACTAGGCTAACTTATTATTGGCTACTCTGCCTGTCAATCAAACCCGGGAGCAAGTCCTTCGTCACAATAGATGTATTCAGATTAAGACCGCTGATTCTGAAATGGTTACTTGGATTAACTACATTTAACGTTCTTATAATTAAAAAAAAGTGAAGATTCAATTTTTTTGGAAATTACTATTGATAAATCTCAATATATCGTCATCTCTGTCGGTATCGTGATGTATCTGGATATATTGAATCGTGATATGTATCGTATCGCCAGATTCATGGCAATGCACACCCTACTTTGTATTTTCTGTTGTCTTTAACAGAGGTGCACGATTTAGTAAAAATCTCTAATTGTGATTTTTCTGACCCGTGCGATTGTGATTTGATTTATGTTTTAATAAGATTCTGTTCAAATTCACATTTTTGTCACTTTTAGTCACGTTATTGTCATGTTCAGTCGTGTTTGTCATATCTTTGTCACGTCTTTGTCGTTTTAGTTGCGTTTTTGTCGTTTTTAGTCGCGTCTTTGTAGTTTGCCATCACGTTATTTTGAACGCATTATCACTTTTGGTAGCGTTTTGTTGCACACGTTTGTACAAATCCAAACTACATTGCACCACAAAGCAAGACATTTTGATGGTTTCATTTAATTGTGCAGCTCTGGCCTAAGCGCTTTGGGTGCCTGTTAGGTGGAAAAGCGCTCTATAAATAAAAATTCTTCTTCTTCTTCAAGAGGTAAATAAAGTCATCTGCTCAGAGGCTTCAGAGGCTAAACATCAGGAGAAGTGTGTTTGAACAGACAGAGCATTAAAGACACAAACAGTCAATCACGAGAACTCGATTTCACAAAAAAAGCAGATCGTAGAAATGGTTTCAGGGGTTGTCATCCGGACGCTGTTTGAAGACAACCCCTGAAACCTTTTCTATGATGAAACACGCCTGGACGAATGAGGGATTACATCGACGAAAAATAGCAGATCGTCACAGGGACCAGCTCACGATTCATTTTTATCACCGTATCACCCAGAGCTAATAGGAAACACAGTATTTATAGGTTGGACTCCAAAATCTTCAGCTAACTCACTCCATGTCTTCTTGTTTTTGCTTTTTTTTGTCCATTAAAAAAACCCAACAATAGAAATGCTGATTGATTAAAACTCGACCGAGAAGTTGGGGTTTCACGGTGGCAGAGCGACTTGAGCTTCTGCCTCCCAATAAGGAGATCGTGGGTTTGAATCCCGGACCAGACCAACATCACACGATCTCTCTGGGTGGAGTCTGCATGTTCTCCCCGTGTTACCGTGGGTTCTCTCCAGGTTCTCTGGCTCCTCCCACCGTCCAAACACATGACTGTGTTCAGGTTAATTGACAACTCTAAATTGTCCGTAGTGAATGAATGTGAGAGTGAATGGTTGTCTGTCCTTGTCTCTGTCTCTCTGTGTTTGTTGTGATGAGTGTCCACTGTCCAGGGTGTACCCCGCCTAAGGCCCAAAGTCACTGGGACAGGCTCCAGTCACCCGCGACCCCCAACGGGAATAAGGGGTAGAAAATGAATGAATAAAACTCGACCACCGTTTAATCGACTAAAGGTCTACAGCCTACGCTTTAGATGGCAGAGGCAGACTTCAAACAGCAGAAGATTCTCTGATGAGTGACGTCAGATATCGAAAACGGCACACGGGACGGTCAGAGGGAGAGGATTTTCAAACCAGGATTCAAACTGTGAATGAAGCTAAGAGCAACTAACTAGGCGTGTTTTTGAAGACGGAACAACATTAGAACAAGGTTAAAGGCTCAAAAAAGTCAACTTTGTGTAATATTTATCCTAAATAAAAGGTCAACTAGGTCTAAACAATATGTAACGATATGCAGCTCCATTCCTAGCGTTCACACAAGCACATTTACCACAAGAAAACCAGGACTAAACCAGGACTATAACCAGACTAAGTCCACACAGAAATTCCCCTTTGAGATGAATAAAAGTAATTCTGATTCTGAATAACTTTAACAGGACAAAAGCCATTCTAGATCAGGTGTAAACAACAAGTGTGAACGCACCCTAAACCAGGACTAAACCAGGACTAAACCAAGTCTAAACCAGGACTAAACCAAGTCTAAACCAGGACTAAACCAGGACTAAACCAGGACTAAACCAAGTCTAAACCAGGTCTAAACCAGGTCTAAACCAGGTCTAAACCAGGTCTGAACCAGGACTAAACCAGGACTAAACCAAGTCTAAACCAGGACTAAACCAAGTCTAAACCAGGACTAAACCAAGTCTAAACCAGGACTAAACCAAGTCTAAACCAGGACTAAACCAAGTCTAAACCAGGACTAAACCAGGACTAAACCAAGTCTAAACCAGGACTAAACCAAGTCTAAACCAGGACTAAACCAGGTCTAAACCAAGTCTAAACCAGGACTAAACCAGGACTAAACCAGGTCTAAACCAGGACTAAACCAGGACTAAACCAGGACTAAACCAGGACTAAACCAGGACTAAACCAGGACTAAACCAGGACTAAACCAAGTCTAAACCAGGACTAAACCAAGTCTAAACCAGGACTAAACCAAGTCTAAACCAGGTCTAAACCAGGTCTAAACCAGGTCTAAACCAGGACTAAACCAGGACTAAACCAGGACTACACCAGGTCTACACCAGGACTACACCAAGTCTAAACCAGGACTAAACCAAGTCTAAACCAGGACTAAACCAAGTCTAAACCAGGACTAAACCAGGACTAAACCAAGTCTAAACCAGGACTAAACCAAGTCTAAACCAGGACTAAACCAGGACTAAACCAGGACTAAACCAGGTCTAAACCAGGTCTAAACCAGGTCTAAACCAGGTCTAAACCAGGTCTAAACCAGGTCTGAACCAGGACTAAACCAAGTCTAAACCAGGACTAAACCAAGTCTAAACCAGGACTAAACCAAGTCTAAACCAGGACTAAACCAAGTCTAAACCAGGACTAAACCAAGTCTAAACCAGGACTAAACCAGGTCTAAACCAGGTCTAAACCAGGACTAAACCAAGTCTAAACCAGGTCTAAACCAGGACTAAACCAGGACTAAACCAGGACTAAACCAGGACTAAACCAGGACTAAACCAGGACTAAACCAGGACTAAACCAAGTCTAAACCAAGTCTAAACCAGGACTAAACCAGGACTAAACCAGGTCTAAACCAGGACTAAACCAGGACTACACCAGGTCTACACCAGGACTAAACCAAGTCTAAACCAGGACTAAACCAAGTCTAAACCAGGACTAAACCAAGTCTAAACCAGGACTAAACCAAGTCTAAACCAGGTCTAAACCAGGACTAAACCAGGACTAAACCAGGACTAAACCAGGTCTAAACCAGGTCTAAACCAGGTCTAAACCAGGTCTAAACCAGGACTAAACCAGGACTAAACCAGGACTAAACCAGGACAAAACCAGGACAAAACCAGGACTAAACCAGGACTAAACCAGGTCTAAACCAGGTCTAAACCAGGACTAGACCAGGTCTAAACCAGGTCTAAACCAGGTCTAAACCAGGACTAAACCAGGTCTAAACCAGGACTAAACCAGGTCTAAACCAGGACTAAACCAGGACTAAACCAGGTCTACACCAGGACTAAACCAAGTCTAAACCAGGACTAAACCAGGTCTACACCAGGTCTAAACCAGGTCTAAGCTAGGTCTACACCAGGTCTAAACCAGGTCTAAGCTAGGTCTAAACCAGGTCTAAACCAGGACTAAACCAGGACTAAACCAGGACTAAACCAGGTCTAAACCAGGTCTAAACCAGGACTAAACCAGGACTAATCCAGGACTAATCCAAGTCTAAACCAAGTCTAAACCAAGTCTAAACCAGGACTAAACCAGGTCTAAACCAGGACTAAACCAGGTCTAAACTAGGTCTAAACCAGGACTAAACCAGGTCTAAACCAGGTCTAAACCAGGACTAAACCAGGTCTAAACCAGGACTAAACCAAGTCTTAACCAGGTCTAAACCAGGACTAAACCAAGTCTAAACCAGGACTAAACCAAGTCTAAACCAGGACTAAACCAAGTCTAAACCAGGACTAAACCAAGTCTAAACCAGGACTAAACCAAGTCTAAACCAGGTCTAAACCAGGTCTAAACCAGGTCTAAACCAGGTCTAAACCAGGACTAAACCAGGTCTAAACCAGGTCTAATCCAGGACTAATCCAAGTCTAAACCAAGTCTAAACCAAGTCTAAACCAGGACTAAACCAGGTCTAAACCAGGACTAAACCAGGTCTAAACTAGGTCTAAACCAGGACTAAACCAGGTCTAAACCAGGTCTAAACCAGGACTAAACCAGGTCTAAACCAGGACTAAACCAAGTCTTAACCAGGTCTAAACCAGGACTAAACCAAGTCTAAACCAGGACTAAACCAAGTCTAAACCAGGACTAAACCAAGTCTAAACCAGGACTAAACCAAGTCTAAACCAGGACTAAACCAAGTCTAAACCAGGACTAAACCAGGACTAAACCAAGTCTAAACCAGGTCTAAACCAGGTCTAAACCAGGTCTAAACCAGGACTAAACCAGGACTAAACCAGGTCTAAACCAGGACTAAACCAGGTCTAAACCAGGTCTGAACCAGGACTAAACCAGGACTAAACCAAGTCTAAACCAGGACTAAACCAAGTCTAAACCAGGACTAAACCAAGTCTAAACCAGGACTAAACCAGGACTAAACCAGGACTAAACCAGGACTAAACCAGGTCTAAACCAGGACTAAACCAGGACTAAACCAAGTCTAAACCAGGACTAAACCAAGTCTAAACCAGGACTAAACCAAGTCTAAACCAGGACTAAACCAAGTCTAAACCAGGACTAAACCAAGTCTAAACCAGGACTAAACCAAGTCTAAACCAGGACTAAACCAAGTCTAAACCAGGACTAAACCAGGTCTAAACCAGGACTAAACCAGGACTAAACCAGGACTACACCAGGTCTACACCAGGACTAAACCAGGACTAAACCAGGTCTACACCAGGACTAAACCAAGTCTAAACCAGGACTAAACCAGGTCTACACCAGGTCTTAATCAGGACTAAACCAAGTCTAAACCAGGTCTAAACCAGGACTAAACCAGGACTAAACCAGGTCTAAACCAGGTCTAAACCAGGTCTAAACCAGGTCTAAACCAGGACAAAACCAGGACAAAACCAGGTCTAAACCAGGTCTAAACCAGGTCTAAACCAGGTCTAAACCAGGACTAAACCAGGTCTAAACCAGGTCTAAACCAGGTCTAAACCAGGTCTAAACCAGGTCTAAACCAGGACTAAACCAGGTCTAAACCAGGACTAAACCAGGACTAAACCAGGACTAAACCAGGTCTACACCAGGACTAAACCAAGTCTAAACCAGGACTAAACCAGGTCTACACCAGGTCTAAACCAGGTCTAAGCTAGGTCTAAACCAGGTCTAAACCAGGACTAAACCAGGACTAAACCAGGACTAAACCAGGTCTAAACCAGGTCTAAACCAGGACTAAACCAGGACTAAACCAGGACTAATCCAGGACTAATCCAAGTCTAAACCAAGTTTAACCAAGTCTAAACCAGGTCTAAACCAGGACTAAACCAGGTCTAAACTAGGTCTAAACCAGGACTAAACCAGGTCTAAACCAGGTCTAAACCAGGACTAAACCAGGTCTAAACCAGGACTAAACCACGACTAAAACTAGGTCTAAACCAGGACTAAACCAAGTCTAAACCAGGACTAAACCAAGTCTAAACCAGGACTAAACCAAGTCTAAACCAGGACTAAACCAAGTCTAAACCAGGACTAAACCAAGTCTAAACCAGGACTAAACCAAGTCTAAACCAGGTCTAAACCAGGACTAAACCAGGACTAAACCAGGACTAAACCAGGACTAAACCAGGACTAAACCAGGACTAAACCAGGACTAAACCAGGACTAAACCAGGACTAAACCAAGTCTAAAGCAGGTCCGAACCAGGACTAAACCAGGACTAAACCAGGACTAAAGCAGGTCCGAACCAGGACTAAACCAAGTCTAAACCAGGACTAAACCAGGTCTAAACCAGGACTAAACCAGGTCATAACCAAGTCTAAAGCAGGTCCGAACCAGGACTAAACCAAGTCTAAACCAGGACTAAACCAGGTCTAAACCAGGACTAAACCAGGACTAAACCAAGTCTAAAGCAGGTCCGAACCAGGACTAAACCAAGTCTAAACCAGGACTAAACCAGGTCTAAACCAGGACTAAACCAAGTCTAAAGCAGGTCCGAACCAGGACTAAACCAAGTCTAAACCAGGACTAAACCAGGTCTAAACTAGGTCTAAACCAGGACTAAACCAGGACTTAAACCAAGTCTAAAGCAGGTCCGAACCAGGACTAAACCAAGTCTAAACCAGTACTAAACCAGGACTAAACCAAGTCTAAAGCAGGTCCGAACCAGGACTAAACCAAGTCTAAACCAGGACTAAACCAGGTCTAAACCAGGTCTAAACCAGGTCTAAACCAGGTCTAAACCAGGACTAAACCAAGTCTAAAGCAGGTCCGAACCAGGACTAAACCAAGTCTAAACCAGGACTAAACCAGGTCTAAACTAGGTCTAAACCAGGACTAAACCAGGTCTAAACCAGGACTAAACCAGGATTAAACCAGGACTAAACCAAGTTTTAACCAGGTCTAAACCAGGACTAAACCAAGTCTAAACCAGGACCAAACCAAGTCTAAACCAGGACTAAACCAAGTCTAAACCAGGACTAACCCAAGTCTAAACCAGGACTAAACCAGGACTAAACCAAGTCTAAACCAGGACTAAACCAGGTCTAAACCAGGACTAAACCAGGACTAAACCAAGTCTAAAGCAGGTCCGAACCAGGACTGAACCAGGACTAAACCAGGACTAAACCAGGACTAAACTAAGACTAAACCAGGACGAAACTAAGACTAAACCAGGACGAAACTAAGACTAAACCAGGCCTAAACCAGGACTAAACACGTCTAAACTAGGACTAAAGCAAACCCTAAATGCATCTAATATTCACATTGTTTGGTCATTTTGTGGTTAATTAGCTCCTGGTCTTCACTGGAGGAGGATTCGCTCAAACACATTAGATTTAACTCTGAGAGAAATGGGTCAAACGCACGGAGGATCTGAGCCTCAGGAGGAGGGAGATATTAAGAAGATTAACCCGACTTAGACTGAGCCCGACTTAAACTGAGCCTGACTTAGACTGAGCCCGACTCTCTGCAGATGGAGGCGTTTCTTTTGTGGAGATAAACCTAAAATATGCAAATGAGGAGCAGAACAGTGGAAAGGATCAACCTGCAGGAGCCAAACCTAAGATGAACGTCCAAACTGACAATAATAACCTAACGCTGTGGTCGACTGTAACACGATGAGTTTTGAGAAAGAAAAAACACAGAACGTTTGAGTCTAAAAGACCCTCGACCCGATCAAAGGCTGAGCAGGTTTGGTCACAAATGCAACTCAGAATCTCTCACTCATAACTAGATTTGAAAAGAAAATGTCAATATCCTCGGTTTAAACTTTGTCGTGGAGAGGTTTGAGCACCGACTGATCCTGGGAGCTGAGGTTCTGGTCCCAGCTCCAGGGCTGTCGTTTGTGGTTCTGTTCATTGTTTTTATGGACGGGATTTCCAGTCACAGTCAGGGCCTGGAGGGCGTCCGGCAGGGCTGGCCGATACGGTGATAAAAATCGAATCGTGAGCTGGTCCCTGTGACAATATGCTATTTTTGTGAAATCGTCATATCGTGATTGTCTGTTTGTGTCTTTAATGCAGCCGTCTGTTCAAATACACTTTTTCTCCTGATGTTTAGCCTCTGAAGCCTCTGAGCAGATGACTTTATTTACCTCTTACACCTCTTAATGCAACAAAACGCAACTGAAAGCGACAAAAATGCGCCTAAAAACTACAAAGACGCGATTCAAAGTGAAAAGGACTCACTTAATTACAACAAACACAACTGAATGTGACTAAAAGCAACAACATTATGCTTAAAATGTGAATCTGAACAGAAAATCTAATCACAATCGCAAAACTGGTCAGAAAAATCACAGTTATATATTTTTTCCTAAATCGCTCAGCTCTATTAAAGGCAGCAGAACAAACAAAGTCAACACAAATCATGATAAAATCGAAATCATTATCTGGCCCCAAGAAAATTGTGATTATCATTTTTGGCCATATCGCCCAGCCCTAGCGTCCGGTTTGGGAACCACAGGATCATCTCTGCTGCAGATGATGTCGTCCATCGAACCAGGACCTGCAGCTCTGGGACGGTTTGAGCAGAGTCTGAATCGGCTGGGATGAGGATCAGCTCCAAATCCGAGGCCGTGGTTCTCGACTGGACTAAACCAGGTCTAAACCAGGACTAAACCAGGACTGAATCAGGTCTAAACCAGGTCTAAACCAGGACTAAACCAAGACTAAACCAGGACTGAATCAGGTCTAAACCAGGACTGAACCAGGACTGAATCAGGTCTAAACCAGGACTGAACCAGGACTAAACCAGGACTAAACCAGGACTGAATCAGGTCTAAACCAGGACTAAACCAGGACTGAACCAGGACTGAACCAGGATTGAACCAGGACTGAATCAGGTCTGAACCAGGACTGAACCAGGACTAAACCAGGACTGAATCAGGTCTAAACCAGGACTGAACCAGGACTGAACCAGGTCTAAACCAGGTCTAAACCAGGTCTAAACCAGGTGTCTTGCCCTCTCCGGGGGGAGAGTCCTTGTCTCATGTGGAGGAGTTCAAGTACCTCGTTCAGAGTGAAGGAAGGGGAAGAGCTGAGTCCAAAGACAAAGCTCTCGATTTACCGGTCCAGATCAAAATGAGCCTCCTCCTCCGGGCGGCTGGGCCTCCCTCAGAGACAGAGGAGCTCAGTCACACGGGAGGAGCTCGGAGTAGAGCCGCTGCTCCTCCACGTCCAGAGGAGCAGCTGAGGCGTCTGTCCTGGAGCCTCGTGGACGCCTCCCTCGGGGTAGACCCAGGACACGCTGTGGCCTGAACGCCTCGGGAGGAGCTGGAGGAAGTGTCTGGGGTGAGGGAAGTCTGGGAGTCCCTGCTTGGACTGCTGCCCCCGCGACCCGGCCTCGGATCAGAGGAAGAAGATGTCAATTATGTTCCTTTAATACTTTGAAACTAAAATTTGACTAAAACAAATGTAAATCAGGACCAAATTATTTTGAAACCAGGACTAAAGTCTGACATAAACCAACAACAAAGATCTAAACCAGGACTAAAGAAGTCATAAACCAACAACACAGATCTAAACCAGGACTAAAGTCTGACATAAACCAACAACACAGATCTAAACCAGGACTAAAGTCTGACATAAACCAACAACACAGATCTAAACCAGGACTAAAGTCTGACATAAACCAACAACACAGATCTAAACCAGGACTAAAGTCTGACATAAACCAACAACACAGATCTAAACCAGGACTAAAGAAGTCATAAACCAACAACACAGATCTAAACCAGGACTAAAGTCTGACATAAACCAACAACACAGATCTAAACCAGGACTAAAGTCTGACATAAACCAACAACACAGATCTAAACCAGGACTAAAGTCTGACATAAACCAACAACACAGATCTAAACCAGGACTAAAGAAGTCATAAACCAACCACAAAGATCTAAACCAGGACTAAAGAAGTCATAAACCAACAACACAGATCTAAACCAGGACTAAAGTCTGACATAAACCAACAACACAGATCTAAACCAGGACTAAATCACTATCTAATACTAATATAACCAGGTCAGACTAGATCAGGTTCACAAATTCAAACTGAATTATTTCAAATATGAAACTTAATATTCAGAGAAATCATGAGAATTTATGTGAAAACATTCTGCACTTTTTTTTTTTAAATAAATCCGGGTTTCATGTGGATCCAAACAAATGTCCACATTCACAGGTGAAGAATGCATTATTGAAGTGATCCACAAATTAGGTTCAGACTCTACATCGATAAATTAATGACAAATTACAAAATACAAACTATAAAGTATCCACGAGCTCCAGGGAAGTCATAAAAACACTAAACAGCACTTTTAATTGTACAAAAGAGGAACAAACTCATGATTTGCTCTCAAAGCTCCATGCCATGCTCCATGTACTTTCTGCTGTGGTCAATATCTTTATATAAAACCAATAAAATAATTAAAAGAGCATCGGCCAAAAGGTCTACAGCACTAATACATTTAGATATTAGTTTTAATTGATCGGAAATGTGCAAAGTACTATCAAAATCAAACTATTCATGACGTGTTGACTGTAAAAATGTATTGTAATTGTATTTATCTGAATGTTTGTCTGGACTAAAGACTCTAAAACACACGAAAATACTTTTAATAAAAGACTGTGGCATTATTTAATCAAAATGTCTTCATATTTTCATTAATAATGCACTTGTAGAAGCCTTCAGTCGCATATTCCAACATTTATTTGGTCAAAAATGCGTTTAAAAAGTCTCAAAACAATCGTTCGTTGCGGCTTCATTGGTTTCGTTTCTTGGTTTCGTCGTTTGCCGCGTGTCTTTACCCGCTCTCTCCACATTTCACAACAGTCCTGTCTGATAAATGAATCCAACAAACATCGACGCTCGAAACGAAGCGCTAAGACTTTGCGTTTTCTTTAACCTTCAGTGTCGTCTCGCTCTGAGCCCGAAGCGGCGAGAAGATCCATTCGATGCAGCGTTTTCCAGGAACTATCTGCTTTTTTCTCGTTAAACTCATAAACACGAAGCCCGAAGGTGAAGGACGAGGCGCGAGCGACGAGTAAACGCAGATACTTCACGTCTGAATCGACCTGGAAACACTCAAAAACGTGTCTTTGATGTCGCATTCTCCTCCGGGCGCTTCGCATCGTGTTTGATTTTTATCCGGCTCTCGATAATGTCCGTGACGTTCACAGACGTGTGTGGTTTTCCCGCCTCTTCCTCGCTCCGTGCCGGGTTTAATAAGGGATTAAATCCGGGTGTTAAAGTTATTTGTGCGTGTTTGAGCCGAGCGTCACGTCAGTGGAGTTCAGCGCCGTTTGAGCGACACTTTCAATTAAAACACAAGTTCATCCTGAAGACACAGAAAGCTCTGGGTTCAACTGGAGCTCCGCGAAGGAGAGAAATACAGATGAAATAAGACTAAAACAGGACTAAAGGAGGACTAAAAACAGGACTAAAGGAGGACTAAAAACAGGACTAAAGGAGGACTAAAGCAGGACTAAAGCAGGACTAAAGGAGGACTAAAAACAGGACAAAAGGAAGACTAAAAACAGGACAAAAACAGGACTAAAGCAGGACCAAAAGAGGACTAAAGGAGGACTAAAGGAGGACTAAAGGAGGACTAAAGCAGGACCAAAGTAGGACTAAAGGAGGACTAAAAACAGGACTAAAGCAGGACTAAAGGAGGACTAAAGCAGGACCAAAGGAGGACTAAAGCAGGACTAAAGCAGGACAAAAGGAAGACTAAAAACAGGACAAAAACAGGACTAAAGCAGGACTAAAACAGGACTAAAAACAGGACTAATGGAAGACTAAAAACCGGGACTAAAAACCGGGACTAAAGGCGGGACTAAAAGCGAGACAGGAGTAAAGCAGGACAAAAAAAGAAGAAAAAAAACAGGACTAAAGTGGGACAAAAACAAGACTAAAGCAGAACCAAAGCGGGACTCAAACATGATGAAAACAGGACTACAAACAGCACTAAAAACATAACTCAAACAGTTGTTTTGGATCGGCCGCTAGTGTCAGCTGTGGTCCCCTGTTGTGCCTCGTCACACTTTGTCACCAGATACTAAAGGAAACTTAGTTTTATCTTGAAGATGTACCTTTTACTGTGGCAATCGTTGAGTTCCTAAATGTTTAAGGTGTCGGTTTGTGTCTGTGCCGGGGGAGGGTGTGGTCAGTGCTGGGGGGGTGTGGTCAGTGCCGGGGGAGGGTGTGGTCAGTGCCGGGGGAGGGTGTGGTCAGTGCCGGGGGAGGGTGTGGTCAGTGCGTAGCCTGCTGTAGACCTTCATGTGTTAAATACTAATCCATGATTACATCAGGAGCTGTTCTGGAGCTGTCGTTGCCTTTTGCTGTTGTTGTCCTGGATCACATCATGTAAATCCTTCAATGGTACAACTTTGTCAAAACTAAAATGAGTCCCATTCACAAACTATCGAAACACCCATCCCATGTATCTAAACTAACCGTGCTGAGGTGGTGGTACTACGGACGGGGCCCTGGGTCCAGTGACTTCAAACTTGGTAAACAAGAGATACAATGGAAAAGACTAATCATTGAGTTTAAAGTTTAATACATTTTTGAGTTTAATAAAGTTTTGATTGATGTGCCTCCTCTTAGCAGGAATAATGTAATTATATCTTAAAACCTGTTAAAAATGAATTAATTTAACTCTGAATACATCGATGTAACCTCTTAAATCAAATTAAATGAATGTAAGTCACACTCACAGTAAGTTTAAATGTACAAATGTGTAGTTTAGTAAACAAAACCATTAGCCCTTGTTTTCTCTCAGTTCAGTTTGTGACCTGTTCTGTTTTTCCAAATAGTTCTGTTCAGTTTAACGCTGCAGCCTGATGTGGCTCAGGCCGTTGGGGCTTTTTAAACTTAATGGTGGCTGCTTCAAGCCAAATAAACAAATAAATAAAGCACATACACTGTTCTTTAGAATGGTACTCACAAACCTTTGGTTCCCATCAGTGGGTCAATGACGGGCTGAACAGGCGGGGCGTCCGTGAGGCTGAGGGGGGTACACAGAACCAGGACCAGGCTTCAGCAGAACACAGGGGGAACTAAATGACCTATTCCCCCAAAAGTCAAAGAAACACATTTTAAAATGTGTCACAAGACTTATCCAGTATCCACATTTCTCCACAAACGATTTAAATTTGATAAACAGGGTGTGCCTTTTGTGATTTTACTGATGAAACCTTAGAGCATCTTTTCTTTAGTCGTCCTGTTTCTACACAATTCTGGAAAGACGTTAGAGAGTGGTTGTCTCTTAAAATGTCAAATATTCCTAATTTAAATGTCTACCATATTTTATATTTTGTGTTTGACCTGGATGTTAAAATATCTGATATTGTCAATATTGTTTTCCTTTTGGCTCAGTACCATATACACTGTTGTAAGTGGAGACTTTAGCCCCTGCTTTAGACACTTTATAAACAAATTCAAATTGTATTACTCCTCTCTGAAACTGCTAAAACCGGACTATGCTAAAAACATTTCACATTTAATGTCCCAACTCCTTCTGTTTTGATTATTTTACTTATTTGTGCTCCATTGTATGCCTTACATATTTGTAATCCCCTTGGTTTTGATATGTTGTTCTACTTGTTTCACGTCTTGATATTACCTCTGCAAGATATTGTAACTAATACATAAAATAAAAAAAAGAACATAGGGGGAACGACACACTGGGGCGCACCAGAGTCCACAGAGAGTGGCCTTGGTCCGCTGTCCATCAGTGGTTCCCTGTCCATCAGTGGTTCCCAAAGTGGGAGTCGTGAGGGGTGAGCTGGGGGTCGTGAGAGGATTTCAGGATCTAATTTGAATAAATATGACACTGTATTTGCTTGTTTTTCAAATTAAAAACAGTATGTCTTAGTGAAATAGGGTTTAATAAGCAATAAACTATTAAAATAACCAATATTAAACCTGGTTTTTGACACTTAAAATTATTTTTCATTTCGCTTTGGGGGTCCAGAGTCAGCTGCATAGCTATTTTAGGGGTCTTGGCCTGAAAAGTTTGGGAACCCCTGGATTAGAAAGTCTCTCTTTAGCTTCTTTACTCAGATAAACCTCTATACTTTGTGTGCAGAATGTAACACGAGGTTAGCTTCAGCGTTAGCATGCTAAGTCACTAACTCCGATTAGCAAAACATGCAGCAAAAACATGCAGCTTTGACACAAAATAAAACACAGTCCATACTCACATGACCCCCGGTAGTAACAGCCCGCTCTGCCTCCGTCTGTCTCGGTTGGATTAGCGGCTGCTCGGTTAGCCCCGTTAGCCTCGGTTAGCCCCGTTAGCCTCCCTTCACTGTTTACGTCAGACACAGGTGTTCCTCGTTAGCTCACGCCCACTGCTCTCTGAGTGGCTCTCACTAGTACATCATCCAATGCAATCACAGAAAACAAAAGATTGACATGAAATAAAGTTCGGCAGGACACAGACGGCTGTGTCGAATGTCCCACTCGTTCCCTCTCCTCTGTTCACTCAGTCCTGCTCCTGATCAGACTGAACACTTCAGAGATTCAGACCCAGCTCATCCTGACCGCGGGTCACGTGACTGTGGCGTCTGAGAGGGAAAAAAAGTCGCAAAACTCCGATTTCTGTAATGAATGTGGATCAAATCCTCCGACACATATTTATGGACTACTCGCAAGTTTTATTCATCATGGATCACACGGTAAACATCAAACGGACTGGATTATTCATCTTTTTGCCTGATATTTGTGATCTATTCACAGCTCAAGCTAAGGTAAGTGGCTAACGCTAGCAGATGCAGCTAACGGTTTGTTTAAAGTGTTTTGTTCATGATCTCATTTGTTTAAACAGCTCTTTCTGCTTCAGTCTGCTGTTCAGTTAAACCTGTCACTGTCCGCTGTTGTTTTTCCGACTCTCGCAATGCATTGTGGTCAATATTGACCTCTAGTGACCAGCGCTGGACACTACTTTTAAGATGCATTGTGGGAAATTGAGTGCACTACTTTTTCACCTGCTGGACATTCGGACAGCACTAAAATTGGCGTGACCTCTGTATTCACCTTATTCCGCCCCGCCCACTTTAGCCGTTTTTTGCACTTTTGTTGTAAACGCACTTCCGTTTGACGAGAACTCTGTTAAAGCTAATGACGAACGAGGGAAAAGTCTGACGCTAAAATGTTACATAAAGTAGATTGATTTGTGTAAAATGTTTAATGAACACGAGCAACAACAAGTCAACAACACAACGATTTCCTGAAAACGTCTTTTTAGTCGAGTAGAACTTATTTTCTGTTGAGCCTGCCTGTCTCCATGTGAACTACAACGGAAACAAGACGGCGGCGCGTACGGCAACTTCAGGAATAAGGAGAATAGCATTTTTGTTGCTCATAGTCACGTTCTTTTTTCACTTTGTCATTTTTTGTCACAATTTTGTCGCTTTTAGTCAAATTTTTGTCGCTTTTAGCCAATTGTTTTTCGCTTTTAGTCCCGTTTTTCTCACTATATAGAATTTTTCCACTTATGGTCATGTTTTTGTCGCTTCTCGTAGGGTTTTTGTCACTTTTAGCCACATTTTTGTCACTTCTAGTCGTGTTTTTGTGCCACTTTATTCACCTTATTCGGCCCCGCCCACTTTAGCCGTTTTTTGCACTTTTGTTGTAAACGCACTTCCATTTGACGAGAACTCCGTTAAAGCTAATGATGAACGAGGGAAAAGTCTGACGCTAAAATGTTACATAAAGTAGATTGATTTGTGTAAAATGTTTAATGAACACGAGCAACAACAAGTCACAACGCAACGATTTACTGAAAACGTCTTTTTAGTCGAGTAGAACTTATTTTCTGTTGAGCTCGTCTGCTCCGTGTGAACTACAACGGAAACAAGACGGCGGCGCTACGACAACTTCAGGAATAAGGTGAATACGTAACCTTTGTCTCCACTGTGTGATGTCATCAGTTTGTTTACTTCCTGTCATTTTCAACAGATTTTTCAACTTTTCTCCACAAACAGCTCCTGATTGGTGTAAAACTATAATTCATATTTACAACAGGCATTAATGCACTGAATAAAGTCAAAATTATGAAATCATGCAAACCTGTCGTATGCACTTTAAACCTTGCCTCATTTTAATTGGTCCTGAGCTGATCTCAGGTGGCGTTTTTATTATTATTATTTATTATCTTTATGTTCCACTGAAACGTTTGGAATCAGGGCTGAAGTCACGATGTTTATTCTGGTTTACAAGCTTCTAAAGTAAAAGACTAAATCCCTTTGTGTGGTGTTTGAGGCGTCTTGCTGAAGGGAGGCGGGAGTCGAACCGGCAGCTGTTTTCTGGAGCTAAATTTGGGCTCAGAGTAATTACAGAGTGGGACGTGAAGAAGGCAGAGCAGAGGCACCGTCTGAAACACTCTTTACAGAAGGACATTGTGTTCTTACAAATGGAAACTGAGCAAATGCACTTCATTACAATAAAAATGTACCAATAATGACATTTAAAGTCAGCGCGTGAGGTGTCAGCGCGTGAGGTTCCAGCGCGTGAGGTTCCAGCGCGTGAGGTTCCAGCGCGTGAGGTTCCAGCGCGTGAGGTTCCAGCGCGTGAGGTTCCAGCGCGTGAGGTACCAGCGCGTGAGGTTCCAGCGCGTGAGGTTCCAGCGCGTGAGGTTCCAGCGCGTGAGGTTCCAGCGCGTGAGGTTCCAGCGCGTGAGGTTCCAGCGCGTGAGGTTCCAGCGCGTGAGGTTCCTGAGGTTCCAGCGCGTGAGGTTCCTGAGATTCTAGTGCGTGAGGTTCCTGCGCGTGAGGTTCCTGAGATTCCAGCGCGTGAGGTTCCAGCGCGTGAGGTTTCTGCGCGTGAGGTTCCTGAGGTTCCAGCGCGTGAGGTTCCTGCGCGTGAGGTTCCTGAGATTCTAGTGCGTGAGGTTCCTGCGTGTGAGGTTCCTGAGATTCCAGTGCGTGAGGTTCCTGAGATTCCAGTGCGTGAGGTTCCAGCGCGTGAGGTTCCAGCGCGTGAGGTACCAGCTGCGGAGGTACCAGCGCGTGAGGTACCAGCGCGTGAGGTTCCAGCGCGTGAGGTTCCTGCGCGTGAGGTTCCTGCGCGTGAGGTTCCAGCGCGTGAGGTTCCTGCGCGTGAGGTTCCAGGTTCCAGTGCGTGAGGTTCCAGGTTCCAGTGTGTGAGGTTCCTGACGTTCCAGCGCGTGAGGTTCCTGCGCGTGAGGTTCCAGGTTCCAGTGCGAGAGGTTCCAGGTTCCAGTGCGTGAGGTTCCAGGTTCCTGCTCGTGAGGTTCCTGCGCGTGAGGTTCCTGCGCGTGAGGTGCCTGCGCGTGAGGTTCCTGAGATTCCAGCGCGTTAGGTTCCAGCGCGTGAGGTTCCAGCGCGTGAGGTTCCAGCGCGTGAGGTTCCAGCGCGTGAGGTTCCAGCGTGTGAGGTTCCAGCGCGTGAGGTTCCTGCGCGTGAGGTTCCTGCGCGTGAGGTTCCTGCGCGTGAGGTTCCTGATGTTCCTGCGCGTGAGGTTCCTACGCGTGAGGTTCCTGAGGTTCCTGCGCGTGAGGTTCCTGCGCGTGAGGTTCCTGAGGTTCCAGTGCGTGAGGTTCCTGAGGTTCCTGCGCGTGAGGTTCCTGAGGTTCCTGCGTGCGAGGTTCCTGCGCGTGAGGTTCCTGCGTGAGGTTCCTGCGTGAGGTTCCTGCGCGTGAGGTTCCTGAGGTTCCTGCGCGTGAGGTTCCCGCGGCGTGAGGTTCCCGCGCGCGCAGGTTCCTGGCGTGAGGTTCCTGCGTGAGGTTCCCGCGCCGCGTGAGGTTCCCGCGCCGCGTGAGGTTCCCGCGCGCGTGAGGTTCCCGCGCGAGGTTCCTGCGCGTGAGGTTCCTGCGCGTGAGGTTCCTGCGCGTGAGGTTCCTGCGCGTGAGGTTCCTGCGCGTGAGGTTCCTGCGCGTGAGGTTCCTGCGCGTGAGGTTCCTGCGCGTGAGGTTCCTGCGCGTGAGGTTCCTGCGTGCGAGGTTCCTGCGCGTGAGGTTCCTGCGCGTGAGGTTCCTGCGTGCGAGGTTCCTGCGCGTGAGGTTCCTGCGTGCGAGGTTCCTGTGCGTGAGGTTCCTGCCGTTCCTGCGCGTGAGGTTCCTGGAGGAATGATGTAAATGTCATGTAAACGGTTCCATTTGATGTGAGTGATCTGATTTCTCTGATTGTTCACACTGTGCGGGAAAAATGTGCAAGAAATTTTAATAAAAAAAAAAAAGCCAACTTGTTACAAAATAGTTTGAAGATTGAAAGTTATTTTAAAATTAATTGTGTTGTGTTTTAAAAATTATTTTAAAATAATAATTGAAAAAATAATACATTAAAATTGAAAAAACTTTGCAAACACTAAACGTAAGCACTATCATACAAAAAGCACTAAATGTAATTTATCCTACAAAAAGGCATTTGTAATTAGCCATTATTGTACAAAAGGCACTAAACTTAACTGTTATTACACAAAACACCACTATATGGAACATTTAAAGTACAAAAAGGCTCAAGGTAACCACAATTTTACAAAAAGTAACTAAACAATTATTGTTCAAAAAGGCACTAAACTCATAAAATGGGCCCCTGATAAGCTTCCTCTTATCCAGGGCCGGGTCGTGGGGGTCAGAGCAGGGACTCCCAGTCTTCCCTCACCCCAGACACTTCCTCGAGGCGTTCAGAGGCCACAGAGACATGGTCCCTCCAGAGTGTCCGGGGTCCTCTCCGGGGCCTCCTCCTGTGGGACATGAACACCTCCTGAGGGAGGCTCCAGGAGGCTCCGGAGAAGATGATCGAGTCTCAGCTGTTTCACTAAAGGTACCATTCTTGTAGAAAAGGTTCAGAGGTCGTCATCCAGACGCTGTTTGAAGATAGAAACGTTTCGATTTCTATCCCGAAGTCATCAATGACTTCGGGATGGAAATAGAAAATTATCGTTTTTAACGTTAAAACGTTTTTAAATCATTTTAAACACATTCATAGCTTTAAACACAAATGTATCCTTTTGGTCCGCTCAGGTTAGCGTATGTTAGTGTGTGTTAGCGTCTGTTAGCATGTGTTAGCGTGTGTTTATGTGTGTTAGCCTGTGTTGTGTGAGTTAGCGTGTGTTTATGTGCGTTAGCGTCTGTTAGCATGTGTTAGTGTGTGTTAGCCTGTGTTGTGTGTGTTAGCGTGTGTTTATGTGCGTTAGCGTGTGTTAGTGTGTGTTAGCCTGTGTTAGCCTGTGTTGTGTGTGTTAGCGCGTGTTATTGTATATTAGTGTGTGTTTATGTGCGTTAGCGTGTGTTAGTGTGTGTTAGCCTGTGTTGTGTGTGTTAGCGCGTGTTATTGTATATTAGTGTGTTAGCGTGTGTGTGTTAGCCTGTGTTTACGTGTGTTAGCGTGTGTTTATGTGCATTAGCGTGTGTTTATGTGTGTTAGCCTGTGTTGTGTGAGTTAGTGTGTGTTAGCGTGTGTTTATGTGCGTTAGCGTGTGTTAGCGGTGCAGTGTTAGCTCACGGCTCAGTGCTCCGGTTCATCACACTGAGTTCAGCAGATCTGACCCGACGTCTCCACATTTAACATCAATATTTCATCTCCCCCCCCCCTCTCTGTTTCCCTCCCCCTCTCTCGTTTAACTCTTCTCTTTCTTTCTTTCTCTCTTTCTTCTTTAATCTCTTTTCCTTCTCTATTCCTTCCTTTCTCTCTCTTTCTCCAGCTCACTTACTTTCCTCTTTCATTCTCTTCTCTCACCCTTTTGTCTTTCTCCCCCTTTATCTTCTTCCTCTACCATATCTCATCCTCCCTAATTCTCTCTCTTTCTCCCTCTCACTTTTTCTTCCGCTCTCTCACTTCCTCCCTCCTACTGTCTTTTTTCTCTTGTTTAACCTCACCCTCTCTCACCCTCTCTCTCTCTTTAATCTCCCTCCCCCTCTTCCTTCACTCTCCCCTTCTTTGCTTCTTTTAACCCTTTCCTTTCTCTCTCTCCGTTTCCTCGCTCCATCATGTTTCAGCCTCCTCCTCCCCTTCTCTCTCTCGCTCTGCTCTCTCCCACTATCTCTCTCTCCTAACTCTCTCCCTCTCTGTCGCTCTCTCCTAACTCTCGCTTTCTCTCTCTCCCTCCCTCCTTCTCTCTTTCTCCCCCTCCCCTATCCCCTATCTATCCCTCCTCATGCTCCTCATACACACAGATCCTCAGAGCAATTCTCCCCCTCTCTCTCTCTCTCTCTCTCTCCCTCCCCCTATCC